>BFEA01000812.1:216296-230617 GCA_003427395.1 Chara braunii | reverse complement strand
ACGCCTTTATTTATCTCTCTCTTTATATCTGTCTTGTAAGGGCAATTACTTAACCGAAAGAAAAGTTGACCATCAAAAAAATTATGATTAAGGCAACGTATGAACGACTGCCCAATCAACACCCCTCTCTTCCTATCTCTCTTAGTAGAGATATCAACTTCCTTCATTGGAACGATACTCTTGCAGCAGCTCACGAATAGAAACCTGTTGCAACACTTTGCGACAATACTCCTCAAAAGTTTCGAATCGAGTCTGTCTTTGCCGATTGTAATCGAGATGAATGGCAGCATCCACACATCTCCAAGTGTTCGTGTTCGTATTCAAATGCGTTGCTGCTTCCACAATATCTTCCACCCTGCGAGAACTGTCAAGATAGGACAAGTGTGCAAGTGTCTTTTTGGGACCAATACATTCAAGAGAGTCATAGATCGCAATGTTAAAATTAGAAGAACTTGGTTGTTCCAAGGGTCTTGTATAGATATGGAGATGGTCTCTCGACGGCGTGGGAGCGGGCACAATACAACCGACAGAAAACAGAGTAGCCGTAGCGGCAAACGAAGCAGAAACAACAACAGAAGTAGTGACAATCGGCGATGACATAGTGGATGGGGGAACATAATCCGGAAGACGTTGAAAAGTTGGAGGAGATGCTGCTGGAAGGGGGAGTCTACGGACCGGAGCGGAAAGAGGAGCGGAAGAAGGAACCATCGGAGGAATCCTTTTTAAAAGGCGTTGTATCCGTGCATATCTGAAAAAAGGTTGGGGAATAGGCCCTTCTGTCAGACAATATGGCAAATCAAACGTCATCCTAGCGATCTCCTCATTAGAGAGAGCAATGAAATCGTCCTGCAAAAGGGATTGTAACATCCAAGAAGCTTCCAAATCTGAAACATTCCATGGGTTTGAAGAAAGAGTCTCAGGGGATTTTCTTTCCAAACGCATATCTGTGAGTTTGTTTTTTTCCCAGTCCAAAAACTTTTCCCATGTATTTTCATCCTTTGCAACGCTCGCAGTTTGGACAAACATTTCAAAAAGCACCTCAGTCAAGACTTTTTGCAGGCCAACCTTCTTCGCATCGTCGAACCATTTGCCAAGGCAAGCACGCGGATTCGCAGTGTCGATTGTGGGTGCACCCTTATCATGAGGCACCACAATAACAGTTGAAGGATTTTGTGGTTGTGATGTGGTGCAAATATCTCTTTCGCGTTGACTGTGTTGAGATTGCGAACACGAATCGTGAACACGTGCACGTCCAGGGAGTCGTCCACGAAACAGAAGAGGTGCAAGTTCATCGGTACAGATGTCATCCAGCGCTCTCAAAACCTGATTTGCCGTTTCACTAACAACCGGTTGTCGTTCCTCCCTATTCGTAGCGAACGCACACTCGAGCATTCCAGTCGAACACACATTATCAGTTGTATTAATTGTAGTTGCCGCAACAGTGGATGATTTCTTTCTTTGTGCAGAGCGTTGGGATTGCGAACATGAATCACGAGCACGCACATCTCCAACAACTCCATGAGTGACAAATTCATCTTCATGATTGTAATGATTTCAGAGGGTCAGCTCACCAATTGGAGTTGAACCCACGAGATTCTTTTCCTGAGGAACACGATTACGCTTGGCTGTAGAATCAATCGCTTGAGAATCACTCGTATCGCTATCATCTTCGTCATCATCGAGCAGAGACTTACCGGTCAAACCCAATGAAAAATTAGGCACAAATTTGTCATGCCGATCATAATCATCGTCATAACAGTCAACACGCATTTTTTCAGCATCCTCAAGGGTGCTCGCTTGTTGATGGACACCTTCAACTTCATCGCGCACAATATCATGGTCACCAGTATGTTCATTTTCATTATCCGATGTATCTTGTTTTTTGCTCTTCCTTGATCGCCTTGACTGGGCCCCTTGTTGTCTAGGTGTAACATTCAGAGCACCATCAGTTGTATTGCTATTGACGGTTTGTTTCCTCTTTTTCGTTTGAGCGCGTGTCCCATAGGTATGGTGCAGTTCAGATTCGCCTGCGGGGAAAAAAAGAAAATAAGTTTACCAAAATTCAACACCGATCAGCCGGAAGAGATATATACGACAAAAGAGAAGAACTCATTCAAAAAGTGACGCGCATGTCCTGGCAACTCGTCCGAAAGAGATATATACGACCAAGGAGAAAAAATCATTGCAAAAGTTCATGGTAAACAATATTCTTTGTGATGAATTTTTTGTCAGGCAACGCAACACGAATGTTGTTGGGATGACCAACGCGCGACAAAGCAACATACAACTTTCCATGCGCAAAAACAGGTTTGCGCAACCAAACCCCGACACGAGAGACAGTTTGTCCTTGCGACTTGTTAATGGTCGCAGCAAACGCAAGACGGATGGGGAACTGCCTCCTATTCCATTTAAACTCGGTGGTTTCACCATTACTTGTTAAATCGATTTTGGGGATCAGTGTCGTTTCACCGGTACGCATTATGGTCACTTCCAACAAATCATCATCAACAATCTTTTTAAGAATTAACCTTGTGCCATTACAAAGTCCTTGTTTGGGCAACAAATTGCGCAACAACATCACAGGCGCACCAATTTTCAAGCGCAGTTTGTGAGGCGGAAGACCAGACTCATTGAGAGAATTTAATAACTCCTGTTGGATAGCAAGTTCGTGATCATCAGAAGCAAGGTAATCAACACTATAACTTTCACGCACCTCGCCAGGAAAATCGTTGAGAACCATATCGTTAACACACCCCGCATCATCATTGGTGGCGCAGAGAATCAATCGAGCGTAAAAATAGTCAGCATCCCCAACGTGTTCACACACATCCTCAAACGTCCGGGAAATCAAATCACGAATAGGTTTATCAGTGCAAATCTCATGCGGCAGTTTAACCGCGGCAGGTTCGTTAGGAACAACACGAATATGATCCCCATTCCCAATACGCATCAAAAACACGTCATACATTCGCGCCATTGGATCATCCCCTAAGCTTAAGATCCGCATATTCTTAGTCAGGTAATGAACCTCAAAGAGTTTCCACAAAGGAGACATTTTGATAGAGGCATCAATTTGTTGCACTCGAGACTCATGCTTCACAACGGGTAAAACCTGCCGAAAGTCCCCAGAAAGAAGCAAAACCTTTCCTCCAAACGGGAGGTTACTGTTACAGAGATCTCGAAGCGTAATATCAAGAGCTTCCAAGTGGAACTTGTTACTCATCGGAGCCTCATCCCAAACGATTAAGTCCGCATGCCGGATAAGTTCGGCAAGATCACCCTGTTTCAGAATATTGAAGGAACGCGTGTTATCAGGTTTCAAAGGTGCTCGAAATCGCGAGTGAAATGTTCGACCACCGGTCAAAAGAGTCGCGGCTATCCCACTGGACGCCACAGCGAGTCCAATACCATTACGCGACCTGATCCCCGCCAAAATCGTTTCTATGCAAAAAGTCTTTCCTGTTCCCGCCGGCACATCTACAAAAGCATAAAGCGGTTGTTTCTCTTCCACGGCCCGAACAACTCTTTGCACGAGTGCTCGTTGGCGTGGCCGAAGATGGTGAAAATTAGACTCGAATCTAGTTCGCATTTCAATCGGATCATACGACAACTCGTCATTTATAATCGACGACACAGTCCTGTTCTCGTAATGCCTGTTTATGTCGTCGGCAACCGTTTCTCCATCAGGGGTCGGATAATAAAGACCGAACAGGCGAATGTTTTTGCCAGACTCGTGCAAGATACGGTCAAGATCAAAGAGCACCAAACATTGCAAAACGATCGGAGGAAGAATTAGAGAGCCCAAACGATACTGAAAATGATCACACATTTTGTCTCAGTGTCGTTGAAAGAATTGAACAGGATCATTGACCAGACCAAACAGCAGAAGCATAGAGAACACTTTACGAACCTCTGCAGGCATATAATGGAGTGCGGCCGTATCTATACATTGATTATATGCATCATCGGTTTGCAAAAGTCCTAATCGAAGACACACCGATCGGAACTAATCGTATTCGACTTCATCGACGGTACGACTTTCTGCAAAAGAGCGTGCTTCACGAGAGTGCTCATGGTGTAGCAACACACGGAGATAGAAGCGTTCGCCTTCCGTGACCCTGGCATGATGCAATCGAGATATCTTTTCGAAAGGAGCACCATGAAGAGCACGCATTCTTCTATTCCACCCCTTATGTTGATTATCCCACACATGAGTTTTAATAATGTAAGGATACAAAGGGAGTTCGTGTTTAGGAACATATGCATTCAAAGAGTTTTGATTCATCCATGCCGCCAATTTTGTGTTTGGCGGTCCACGCGAAAGAACATGATCTTTCGTTCCCGGTTCGAACACCACTTTTTGCATGTTCTCGATATGCACAGGCAATCTTTTGACTGCGGGCCACTGTTCCGCAAGGTCGAATTCAAACAGATGCCAGCATGCCTCGCACGCACCAACAACACGCATATCTTGATAGGATTTGACTTCAATGATAGGTGCATTGTTATCTTGTTCGCAAACCATGGGACGATCACACCCTTTATACACGTACTTATACACATATTTGCACACCTTGATGTTGGCACAACATTCGACATTGATGTGGCAGTTAAACCTCATCAGCAAGTATGGGTTATACGGGACCACTCGACGATTATCATAAACAACGCGATTTTGAACGACCGTAAAGCCACCGTCACTTGGTTTTCTTCTCCTGTAAGAAGGGTAAGTTTGTTCATCTTGGAAGGTTGTAGTGGAAATAAATTCTTTTGAAAATTCTTTGGTGCACTTCCCGTTCTCCGTACACGAAGCATCCTGCTTGTCCTCACCACAAATGTCGTGCAACATGAATTTGACAACCCTTTCTCTCAATTCCCCTTCAGGCGGAATCTCCGCACACACTACATTGTCAACAGCATCTAGATCGCGGATTTTATCATCCGGATGCAAGATGACAAATATGTGTGCTTGCGGCAGACCCCTTTTTTGGAACTCCACCACATACAACATTCCATCGACTCTCCCAAAGATCTGTTTTTTCTTAATCTCATCAATGAGTTGTGTGAGATAACCATTGAACACTCGGGCAAGAAGATCAGGTCTGTCGGTTGCACACTGATCCGGCAAGAGGGCTTGTTGGATCTCCGGTCAGTTTGTGTTACACGTCATAATAATAAAAAGATCGGGTTTTCTAAACCGCCTCACAATTACCATGCTGTCATGATATTTTTTGGTCATATACCGCGGTCCCCCAGTGAAGGTGGAGGGCAGAAGTATTTTTGTCCCAACACCATCACTGTGCTCATTTTGTTGCACAGCGTCTCGCAGGTCCTGATAATATTCCGACCGCAAGTCTTTCTGATAAAATCTTACCCATTTTAAGCAAAGGGATTCAACCTTAGCATAAGCCATGCAACAAAACTCGTGGAAAAGACGTGCCGCATAAAGGAGGCAAGGCCTTTCACCATCACGTTCGTGCAGGTGAAACGCATAGTACTCCTTGGCACTGAGTCCTGGCGGCCATCCAGCTTCCGAAGCACGGCGGACAGACCAACTATCAATTCCGTCCGGGAAAAGCAAAACAAACATCAAACAGTCGTTCACTCGGAAACACTCCGGAACGACAACTGTTGCCTGGTCACCCGGAAGAGGAGCACGCAAACGAATCTCAAGCTCACGAGGAAGAAGGTCATCCGCCATGAGAACGCAGACCTCCTGTAGCCCCGTCGGACGGTTGTAACGCCTCGCATGTTCCTCCGTGGGCATGGCATCCGGATTTATGACAAACTTCCTTCCATTCAACGCTCCCTGCGGAAGGTCGGCGATGGTCATGAAGTCCTTCACGTAGTTGTTACACTGTTGTAGCAACTCGTGAAACTTTTTTAACAGTCATCTCATTCGGTGAAGTTCGGCATCAGACGTGTGTGCAGGCAAATTAAGGAAATCCACTCTTTGATCAATCGCATCATCCAAACGGTGAGGATCGTGCAAGTAAAGTTGTGCAAACTGAGGACGTTCCCCTTCCCCCACAGCCAATGCACCGACACGATGATAGATCAGACCCTGAGCCCGAAGTTGGCCCTGGAATCCCTGAACGTCATCGCTCGGTTGCTTCAACCGCGAGGATGCGAGAGATAAACTGTTATTGATTATCCTCGCATTGTTTCGAACGAATCGGCCGTCGGGAGTCTGAGACGTCCAAATAGAAAGAATCTTATGCTCCGGGGACCCTTCTCGAGGCCATTCCCACAGAGGACAACGTCTCGTACCTTTTCTGCAACATATTTTTGTCCAACTTTTTTCATGATTCCACAACTTTGCACCACAATACCTGCACGGTTCTCGACCACCAATGTCGAATGCCCGAATCGTGTTAGCATTCGCAACAATAAACACGGTGTTCTCAACCGCTGCATTCGGTGTTGCCACGGGCACAGACGGGAGTGCATTCATATCAGCAGGTGGATCATCATCCAAATCATTCATTTCCTCATCCCGATTATCTGGCTCACCATGTTCTCGATTGTTCATTGAATTTTCAATCACAACGGACGGATTATGCGACTACTTTGCTCTCCCCGACATACTTCGCCATTGCCTCGGTCGCGAACAATGACAATGCGTTTCCTTCGAAGAAGAAGATGCACCCCGCGACTGCGCAGAGGCGGTTGCTCGAATCTCTCGAAGGATATTAACAGGGGCCAAACTTTGCCTCACACCCCGCAAAAAACGTTTAATAGCATGCATATCGTCGTTCCTCCTGCGATTCTTAATCGCAACTCTCAATGCACGCATACGTTTAACGTGATAATTTGACTGTCTTTGAAGTCTCTTTTTTCGAGTGAAAATTTCATACGATGCAGACCTTGGTTCATCGTCATTCATCGTACGGACTTGTTCAGTTGCACCGCCACCGGCCACTGTACTTTCAACAACTACTGCATGTGCATCAAAGTCGTGGAACACAGGGGGACGTACGGACGACAACGATCCAAGATTCAAACGACGCGCGACTTTACCGGTACGGAGTGCCCGAAGGCACAACATACGATATCGTCTGTTGCGGCTCGAATGAATCGGTTTCAATATTGGCGATCTCCTTCGATGATTATGAAATCCAACCAACCTCCTAACCATTGCGTTCGGGGAATTTGGCAAGTTTCGCGGAGAAGAGCATGTCTGTGCATGAACCGGTGCGATGGAAGCATAAAGATCAGGTTGCACGGATCTTCGCCGCACATCTTCTATAAATGTGGAGGACGAACCGTTTTGCACATGTGGCGAATGAAAGGAAGAATCATGAACTTGTAAGGTTGTTTCGATCATAGGAAGAAAATTTTATCCGGACTGCATCATGCGCGAAATTTTCATCAGGTCGTGCACTTCGCAGGGTGACAGGCAGGTTTCCTTGGCAACGAATCTCACTCGTACCAACATCAACATTTTCTTGACTCCTCTGGAAAAAAAACTGAGGGTTTGCGATACCATCCAATTGTTTGTTGGAAAGATAAAGATTTATCACTACATTGTTCTTCCACAGAACAATCAAGGGCGCGATCAGGAGTTATCATCCGTTGTTTGTCCCTTCCGTCAGTAGTTACATCACCCACACCACCTACCGGTTGCAGTAAAGACCTTCAAGTCCGACGACTTTGAGAAGGCGGTCGACCACGTTTGCGGTGTTCATTTTTTGATGAGACCCGTGTTTCAGTAGTAAAGGGACAGCGAGTAATATCAGAACGTACACACAATCCCAACCCATCATTCGACGAAAAAGAAGAATTTGGCACCGAAGGGAAATGAACTTGAGCGGAATCAATAGCAGGAGAGTTATAACAGTTGGGTATCGTTGCAGAAGACAACAAAGGAGCGACAACAGGTCTTTCACAACGGCGAAGGCGTCTTCGACGCTTCCATTGAACGTGCGAGGACTTGTCGGCAGACGAAGCAGAGTTCGGAGCGCAAACAAATTAATGTCACGTGAATCCTTATTTATGCTTTCATCCCCCGCCATCTGAACGGGCCTACATGCGTCTCTTCTTAGGCGGCTACAGCGTAAAATTAGAACGTAAAAATCAAAGGTTATGAGGAATATGGAAGATCTAAAAATCAGCAGGATGACATATATATCCCAGAATGTTCGTAGCCAAATGTAATTATGGTAGTAATATAAAAGATACAGGGTAAAGCATTCAAAAGAAGAAAAAAATATAGTCAAATGATAAACGAAGTTAGCAAAACACAAAACGAAAAACGAACAGAGCAAAACATTGAGTTCACGTTTTTTATTTTTTTTTATTTTTTTTAAAATGTTTATGTCAAGGGAAATGAAGGTTAAGTAACTCATGACGAATTGTATTTTGTCTCTTTTATCCGTGCATTGTATTTATTTATTTTTTTTCGTAAAAAAAACGATAATTTCTTTGTCAGATGTTTTTTTTTTTTTTCCCTATACGCCCCTTAGTCTTTTCAGGGGCCCATGGGATCGAGTCATACGTACCTCATTTATCCGCGTTTACCCTTTGTCATTCCTCAACAAGGCTCACTTTCCTGTTCGTATAAGTTTGTGATCGGGAATGGAGTTTCTTTTGACTTCAATTGCATTCGGTAGAGGCGGCTCCTACTTGCGGCCAGCCTTGGGTATCCTAAGTCAGTCACCGTTCACAAAAAAATCGAAGAAGGGTAAAAGTYTTCCCCAACCTGCCCGAGTCCCAACCGCTAGGATGTAGTCTGTGGCACCCGTCCTCCTCGCCCAGGCACGAGGTTTGGATCTCAGAAGTAGGCGTTGGCTCCACCACAAGAACATTGCACCACCCCCATAAATGAGTCTATCCGGCGTACCGCACCTCTCCCCAGCCAGCCTCGAAGGTCGTGGTTCCAGGAAGAGTCATTCCTAGCGATTGAGGTCAGTCAAACTGTTGATGACCTCACCATTCCTCTCCTCCCTTGTTTAGGTAACTTAGACGAAATAGGAGCAAAGGGGGTAAAAAACATGATTTTTTGGAACAGGCTTACATGAGAGGAGGTCGTTCGGGATAGCACGGGTGTCTTGGGAGAAAGGTTACGTTTATTGTCACTTTCATTATTTATTATCGGACGGATTCCTTCTGCGATATTCCTTACATTACACAGTGCGACCCAACCGTCCCAACACTATTTACTTTCCTTCATGTAAGCACCTTAATGTTTTCAGCGTGGAACGAAATATTATTATACATACCTTGTTTTGGGATAAGTATGCTTTGGTTTCCTTCCACAATATGTAATCGGAGTCGATGAATGTGTGTTGCTATTGTGTTGTTTTGTTATTTTAACTATCGATGGTTTTCATTAACGATTCTCCATTAAATCACATTTCCATAATATGCAATATTCGCATTGCTTTTTTTTTCGAGGGGGGGGGGAGGGGGTGAAAGATATTGTTTTTATACTCGTCTTTTTTTTCACGTACAAATTTCTTAAAGTATACTCACCTGTTTTTTTTTTCCATTTTTTAAGCAATAAGTAGAAGAATAGAAGATCAGATATTGAAAACCATATAAAACGAAGAAACAAAATTTAAAGAAAGTTAGCAAGAAAAGGTAAATTTCGATTTGATAAAAACGACCACACAGAATATGAAACTCCAAAGTGAAAAATGGGCAATAAAACTTATGTTTTAATATACAAATAATAGTTTGTCAAAATTTCAATCCTGTTCAGGAAAGACAATGTCGAACGAAAAAAAAAAAAAAAAAAACTTTCAAATAAAAAAATTAATAAGAAAAGAGAGAGATAGAAAAAAAAAAAAAAAATAGAACAGTATAAGAGCAAACACAGAGAACAGAACAATATTGAAAAAAAAAAAAAATGTAAGTCTCAAAATAGTAACATGATGTTTATAACAATGAACACATTCAAAATGAGATAACATATGAACAAATGAGTAAAGCAACCTTTGTTTTTATCCATCAACAACATTTTCATGCAAATGAAAAAAGTAGTTGTCAAAGAGGGAATGTTAAAAAAAATAGAGGAGAGGGAGAAAAAGAGAGACAGAAGAAAAAAAAAACAGATAGAGAGAGAGAGAGAAAGAGGCAGAGACAGAGAAAGAGAGAGACGGGGAGACAAAGAGACAGAGAGAGAGAAAGAGAGAGACGGGGAGACAAAGAGACAGAGAGAGAGAAAGAGAGAGAGAGGGAGAGAGAGAGACAGAGAGAGAGAAAGAGAGACAAAGAGAGAGAGAGAGAGAGAGAGAGAGAGAGAGAGAGAGAGAGAGAGAGAGAGAAAGACAAACAGAAACAGAGAGCGAGAAAATTTAAATAAAAGTGTCAAAAGATTTAGAATTGAAGCATTTTATCATAAACCCATTAAATTGTCATTATCATTAATGAAATGAACAAATGTGAAAGCACCCATTCCTGCTCGTCATCGCATCCCACTTTCGCGTTCTCCCTCCCACTCTAGCTCCTGCCTCTCCTACTATTCTCACTCGAACAACAGTTAATGCATATGCGACAAAAAAAACAACAACACACTATTCATCTACATCGTCCTCCCCGCGAAGCTGCCTTCTCCTTTCTTCCATTGCGAACTTGTCGTTATCATCAACAACGACATCTCCATAGGGAAAAAGGTTTGTCATGTTGTCACATGTAGGTGTAACAACCGTCAAATCATTTATCTTTCTATAGTCCCCCTGTGTCAAATGACTTAGGCGGTCATACTTCGGACATCGACGCCGCAGAGCTTCAATCAGTGCAAGCACCACCTCATGCAATCTGCTCTCATGTTTTTTATTTATGCTCGCGAGAGCATTCAATTCCTTTTTTACATGGCCCATCTCCTTCATAACCCGCACCGGCGAATGAGCAGCAATGATATTTCCTAACAAAATTCTGAGGCTATACAACTGTTCCTTGTACCTTGCCATCATGCTATCCGTCAGTCCCTCACCGCACTGATCCGAGAAACTATGTTGATACACAGTGTCCATTAACTCTTCTCGTGCATCTTTGTACAATTGTCCCAGAGTAACAACTGTCGCTCTCAACTGGCTATCGCTGACCGGAAAACTCATTGCATTTTGCACCTCCAAAAACGCATTTCTATGTGCAAGCTTCACACCAACTGTTCGCAATGATTGCAACATACCAATCAAACAACTTTTCGGAAGCTCTTCTAAAGTTCGAGCTACTGGGAGCTCAAACACCTCCGATGCAAAAGAAGGATCAATCGATGGCAAGGCACCTGCCGAYAACAATTTTCTCAATGCACACTCGACTGATTCACAACGTAGACGCAAATACTCATACTCTTGGGACAGATGTGGATCAACTTTAGTACTAAGTTCAGCAACTTGGTCAAGCAAGTCATTTATAATCGAGGATTGGATCGAAGACGTAAGTTGGCTCGCAATGTCCTCGTCAACATTCTCCTCCTTCTTCCCATCCACACTACCAGACAAAGACAAATCTCTCACCTCTTCACTTCGTTTCCTTTCCAGGAAACTTTCGAGCACTGATTGTGCATTCACCTCAATTTTTGTGAATGTACGTCTCAGCGCAGTCACTTCCTCCTCCTTCTTCAACATCCCAAGCAACTCAGCCTGAGTCCACCGAAGGCCTTCATTGTCAGTCAAATAGCGACCGCATTCTCCTTTCAATGCGGAATCGTTCGAAACCTTACCTACAATACCATAAGGCACTTGAGACTTACGTGGAAGTAGACGCTGCTCCATGTCATGAATTTGCGAAGCCATGCCATACTCATATCGTTCACTACATTCTTTAAGATATTTGCTCTGCGTGCGAGCATCGGCGAGCCATTTTCCAAATAAACCATCCCCATCATTACGCGCCCGAATTTGCGTCAGCACATCGGACCATGATATTCCTTCCACCGGCATATCTATCTGGCTGTCGACCGCCATATTCATTTGAGTAGATGCTTGCCCATCTGTGGAGACCACCATGAAAAAAGAATCAACCAATTAATCGATCAAATTCATTGATTGATCGAAAACAGAGAGAGAGAGAGAGAGAGAGAGAGAGAGAGAGAGAACTTAGTCAAGCTTAAACAGCATTAAGACAACGATGTGAGTTGCAACCTGGCTCCAACATGGACGACGGACCTGCACAGCGGGCGTGCACCTATACATGCGGCTGCATCTGTACATGGGCCAGGGCTTGCACCTAGGCCGGGACTTGCAGGGGAGCCTACACACGGGCGTCCATCTGCACCTGCACATGGGCCTGGGCGTGGGCCTGCACCCGGGGCTCCACCTGGGCCCAGGCGCAGCCCCGCTGTTGCGGGTGCACCTGGACGTCGACCCGCACCTGCACGCCTGCATATAGGGAGAGAGAGACTTTTTCCGTACCCTGGTAAAAGGGGGAAAAAAAAAATCAACCCTGGGAACCGGACAACGGGCTGGTTGTGTGGTTGGTTGGGTGCCAGGTCCGTGCTAAAAAAAAAAAAAAAAAATCAGTTTGTTTGTCTGTCTGTCGATCTCTGCGTGTTCCTATCTGCCTGTTTGTTTGCCTGTTTGCCTGTCCGCATGCCTATCTCCTTGGCTCCATGCACATCTGTCTGTCTGCCTTTCTGCCTGTCTACATGCCTATATGTCTGGGTGGTTGGGTTACGACATTGGACGGTTTGCTGGTCCGTTGGTTGGGTGGTTGGGGGTGTTGAGTGGTTGGACGTTTCGGTGGGTGCCTGGTTGGGTGGTTGGCTTAGGTGGTTGGTTCGGTGGGAGGTGGGTAGTTGGGTGTCCCATCAATAATTCCCTCCGACAACCAACACTTGGGTGTCCCATCGATGTGTGCCTTGGCGTGGGTCTGTACCTGGAGCTACACCTGGCCCTGTATCTAAACCTATCCCCGCCCCTGCATCCGCACCTGCACCTGCACCTGGGACTGCACCTGAGTCTGGGCCTGCACCTGGGCCTGGATCTTCACCTGCGCCTGGCCCTGCACCTGGCCTTGCATCTCGGCCTGCATCTGCACCTGCACCTGGAACTGCAGCTGGGCCAAACAAAGGTCGGCGGAGTCAGGATGGCTTGATCCTCCGGCAACCAACACTTGGGTGTCCCATCGGTGTGTGCCTTGGCGTGGGCCTGCACCTGGGGCTGCACCTGGGCCTCCACCTGTACATGCACGTGGGCCTGCATGCGGGCCTGGAAGTGGGTCTGCATGGGGAAAAACAATAGAAGTCTGCGTGTCCCTGGGATTGCATTTGGGCCTGCACCTGCGCTTGCATCTCGACCTGCATCTGCATCTGCACCTTGACCTGCAGTTGGACCAAGCGAAGGCCGGGGGAGTCGGGATGGCTTGATCCTCCGGCAACCAACACTTGGCTATCCCATCGGTGTCTGGCTTGGCATGGGCCTGCACCTGGGCCTGGACCTGGGCCTGCACCTTTACATGCACGTGGGCCTGCACACGGTTCAGCACATGGGTGTGGGCGTGCACCTGGGCCTGGGCTTGCAGCTGGGCCCGGGACTGCACCTGGGCCTGCGTCTGTACCTTCACGTCGGGCTACACCTGGGCCTCCACACCGGGCCTACACCTAGGCCCAGGACCTATTCGGGATAGCATGGGTGCCTGCACAGCGGGATGATCTCTGCCTGCCCGCCTATGTGCCTGCCTGGCTGCGTGGCTCCTAAAAAAAAAAAAAAAAATCAGGTATGGGACTGTGGCCCACACCCCACTCAAAGGGCCACAGACCCAGACTCAATTAACAACCCGGACCCAGGGCCAGGTCAACGGGTACAGACCCGCAGACCAACGGTATGTCAACCCCGGGAACTGAACACCGGGCAGCACTTGCACCGTTGGCCTTTCAGAACAGGAAGACGGATAGACGAACGCAGACAGATACAGCAGGCTATGTATGGTTCCAGGTCCGTACTAAAGAAGAAAAAAAAAACATCAGTTTGTCTGTCTGTCTGTCCATCTCTGCGTGTTCCTATCTGCCTGTCTGTCTGCCTGTCTGCGTGTCTGCATGCCTATCTCCCTGCCTGCATGCAGATTTGTCTGTCCGCCTTTCTGCTTGTATGCCTGCCTGTATGTCTTGGCGCCAACAGCGCCTTAGACCTGGAGCAAACACCCAGGATTCAGGGCCAGTCTCATTCGGTTAGGTCGTTGATTAGCTCGTTGGGTGATTGCGTGGTTGAACACGGGCAGATGTAGAGTCAGGTCCTGGTCCAAGCCGACGTCCTACTCCAACTGAGGTCCAGACCCAGGTCCAGACTAAGGTCCAGACTCAGTAACCGTCTAAGCCTGAGAACAGGCCCGGGGTCAGGTCCATAGTGACGTCCAGACCCAGCTCCAGGCTCAGGTCC
>BFEA01000812.1:172574-193164 GCA_003427395.1 Chara braunii | reverse complement strand
ATTCTTTTGCGTCGTGCCCCTCCGACGGCCGATTTACCCTGTCGCGCTCCTCTGAGCAGGGTTGAATTTTCCATAAGACCCCGGTGTTGTTTGGGCCTCAAATCTTTTCGTTACGCCCCTACCAGTACCGGTCCCTAATTTGCGGGATGCCCCTACCGGAGCGGGATTTTTTTCGAGATGCCCCTACCGGTACCATTTGCTGCTATGTCATCTGATGCCACGTCATCTTCTGCTACGCCATCTTATGCCACGTCATCTGCTGCCAGTCCATTTGATACCAAGCCATCTGCTGCCTCATCAGCTGCATGTGCTGCCAAGAGGGCGTCTGCTGCCAAGTCGTCCACAACTGCCACATCTGCTACTGCTTTCCCAGATGCAGGGGCAGCTCCCTCTTCCGACAAACGAAAGGATGTTAGTGGTGGACAGTCTGACTCAACGACGAGGGCAACTCGACCTCGATGAATGCAAAGGTGGGAAAGAAGAAGTCTGGGACGAAAATCAGGGGGCGGGCGTTGGCTCTTGCGAGTCCCTATCTCGTCTCATCGAAAGGTTACGATAGATGGAAGAAGATGATGAAGGAGGAGAGGGGTGTTCTGATGGCGCTGCGCGCCTATGGCTGGTTGGTGGACTGTACAAAGTTCCAGCCCTCTCTCTCTCTCTCTCTCTCACACACACACACACACACACACACTTGCAGGGAAGCAGACGATATGGCACAGGGTCCGATGCGAATAATGGTGCCTCATGGCTGCGGGGGGCATTGCAGAAAGATGGCTGCCCGTCATGAGGGCATATGGCACAGGGCGTGACCGTCAGTCCAAGGAGGGCGTCCTGGAAAGTTGCGGTCACTACCGACAAGGGCCTGCCGAAAATATTATTTGGCCCAGGGACGCGACAGGGTAAATCGGCCGTCGGAGGGGCGCGACACGAAAGAACGCAAATTACAGGGGTGCCAGACAAATTTTCCCAAAAAAAAAGAAAAGAATCGAGCACAGGGGCTCGTGAAACGTCCGATGAAGCATTAGGAACACAAGGGAAACGTCCGAGGCGAAGATTACAGTGGGGCTACGCAACAATTGACGCGCAGAACAGTTGCAGCGGTAGGCTGGTGCCAGATTTGGGCACCAATAGTGTGCCACTGTTGACGAGGAGGCGTCGTGTCCTCTGGTGGCTGGCTCACACACTCGATTTTCACATTGCGGTCGGGGCTGGCTACGTGCATGTTCACTGTTTTCTTTTTTCTCTCTTTTGTTTTCTGGGCTTTTGATTGATTCCATGTGATACTCTCTGTTTCCCGATGGTCTCGAACGCCTGACCTGTTTACATGTGTTCGCCTTTCAGCCACATGGGTTCGCTTTCATGTTCCTGCCTATTTTTGAATGATTTCAATCCCGTTGTGCATGTGCTCTTTTGTTCATTTTTTGTGATTTCATCATTTTTGTCTATTGCTGCCTTAGCGCAGGCTGTTGAGTTTTTTGGCGAAAGTGCAATTTGTGCTTGCCCGCCATCGCCGTACACGTTGCCGTGATGTTCACGCTTGTGACCTGGCTTCTTCGTTTCTTCTTCTATCTTTAGCTGACCCCTACTATTAGGGGTGTTTTTATCCCGTAAATGCAGTTCTTAGCGTTTTGTGTTCTGAGAAAGGGGGAGGATGGGTTCGTCCTCGGAATGCCTATCGACATACCCCTGTGTGGTGTTCTCGCCTTCCCTATAGCACATCCGTGCAGTAGTGCGTAGGTGAGAGAAAATGGAACTGTTCGTTTCCGTGCCATTTGGCCCCCGCGCTTTAGACGGGTGAAGGACGTGAGGGAGGCAGGTGTCCGCATTTCCCGCCGGTTGGAACCCCGTGGGTAGCGGACAAGCGCTACGGCGGAACTTCCTGTGGGGCGCCCTGCCATCGGAACAGCCTAAGAGAGAGGTACGGGTTTGTGGGACTCTCTGGGGGTTTGGTGAACAGGTTGGTGTCTGCGGAGGGTGACGAATCGATCGGTCGATCAATCGATTGAGAGAGAGAGAGAGAGAGAGAGAGAGAGAGAGAGAGCGTAGGTGGGGCGTGTCGCTGTCGGCTGGCCTTTCAGAGGGAGGAGGCACGGGTAACCAGGGTAGGCAAGTGTGTGTCCTGTCGTGTCGGCGCAGCTGAATGCAGCGGTAGAGGAAACGATGGATGAGTGTATCGGCCGGGTGCGTGAAGCGGGGTGACATTGTAGAGGCGGCGTCAATGAAGTGGTAATTGAATCGTGCAGTCGTGATGCTGTTTCCTCTCGGTCGACAAGCAGTGTCTGCGTATCTTTTTTGTAGATGCTGTCGGGACAGCGATTTGGAGGAAGAGAGAAAGGTAGGCCGGGGCCTACGGCCATGATAATCGAATGAACTCCTGGAGAAAGTGAGAGAGAGGGTGAGGAAGGGGAAAGTGGAGGGGGGCGAGAGAGAGGGGGTGAGGAGGGGGAGGAGAGGGAGCAGCATACTCAGAGGGTGGTTTTATCTTGCTGGATGACAAGGCGATCTGATCAAACTGTTTATTAGATCGGCACCCCCCCCGGATTCCCTGTTTGTTTTGAATCGTCGATCTATGGGCATTGAGAAGGCGCAGGTACTTTTGGTACCTCCGTCTGCAGTCCTGCGTTTCTTCCCCCTTCTCCCATCTTTTATCGATCTGTATCTCCTTGTGTCTGTCTGTGTTTGTTTGTTTGTTTGTTTGTGTGTGTGTGTGTGTGTGTGTGTGCCGCGAAGGGGTACGCATCTGATAATTTTTGTGTCCGATTTGGCCTAATAAAGACTGCATCGTGGCTGTTTACCACGTGGCCAACGAAGGGGTACGCATCGGTTGACCTGCTACCTTTCTGTCGCAGTCGTCAGGGGGAGGGCGCTTGTCATCGCACTGTGTGGTGGAGATCAGCGGCCAGACCTCGCCATTTGGCGCCACGTGGCGTTCTTGAGCGTAGCTTGTTGAACAAATGGCGTCGAGTCCTGCAAGGAAGGGTTACTGATGTCATTTTAGGAAAGTTTACTCGATGTTGGGTACCTATGAGGGAGTGCCATTCTGAACGAGCACGGACACAAGGACAGTATAAAGGGGAAATGTTATCATGAGGCCGTCAACAGGTATGTATAGGGAAGGGGAGGGTTGGGGAAGGGAGGTACGGGAGCATGGGGCGCAGTAGGGGCTCTGAACGGTTGCCGAAAGATTGCGATGGGTGTGCAGAGACATACTGTAGTATGTCGTGTCATACGCACGTGCACTGTCCCGGGAGAACATTGCTCGGATCACCTAACCGTTCTAACCTGAGGGCGTGGGGAATGGACGAAGTTGCCGCACATACAGCAACAGCAGCGCGAATGAAGCCACCTCTGCAGTGAGCTGATCTCCATCGCTCACCATGCTATCGACCAGTCCGACCGGGTATATGGACAGCAGAGGGGGCTTTGTCCTGAGGTTCCCGGGAAGCAGAGGCGATACTTGAGTTCGTCCACACGTGGGCGCGGGAGAAAGAGGGTTAAGACGCCGATGCACACGTACATCCAAAGGGGTAGGTGGTAGGAGTGAGGGCCTTGACTAGAGCGAGCGAGCGAGCGAGCGAGAGAGAGAAAGCGAGAAAGAGAGAGAGAGAGAGATAGAAAAAGAAAGAGAAAGAGAGAGAGAGAGAGGGAGAGAGAGAGAGAGAGAAAGAGAGAGAGAGAGAGGAGGGAGGGGGGGGGGGCGTATATAGAGAGAGAGGAGGGGGGGAAGTGGAGAGGGGTGCGAGGACTGAGGGATCGATACCAGGAGATGCGTAAGGAATTGTTGACGACGAGCTAAAGGAATATTATTGCTCACTGGAGGGTCTTTCTAGGCCACAACTGCGCCAGCGTAGGGGGCGGGCCGTTGAGGAAGACAGAAGGGGACGAAGAAGTCTGGTGTGGAAGTGGGGAGGGAGGGAATGTCGCTTGCCTATATTTCTAAGTTATTGTAGGGAGATATTGATGTTTAACTGCCTGTAGACAGCGTGACTGTCCTGAAGATGATGAGCGCCTTCTCTTGGCGATTAGCGCACATGTGACTCTTTCAGCGAAACACTATTGTGATGGAAGATATACTGTAAGTAGTATTAGTTGAGTCGGTCACGAAGCGCAGCGCAAGAAATGCAGGCCAGGTAAGGACGAAGGCCGGAGATTTAACGCAACAATTTCTGAGTACCTCGTCGTTGGTGGTAATCATTGACGGCTTCTTTGGAGTTCGGATGCTGTCCTCTGCAGCAGAGTTGCTTCGATCGGGACCCCTACCCTTATCGAGATGGCTGAACCTGAGGCTCCGAGATGAGTTCTCTTACGACGACGACCAGTCGCTCGATTCCGTGGATGACATCTGTCTGCCCCCAGGAACAAGTCCTTTGCTACGCTCGTTGAACACTACCGGTAGTTCGCCCGACAACGAGGTCGCCGCCGCCGTCGCCGTTGGAGATCAACAGCGGGGGGCGAATCAACCACCCTCCGCTGGCAATGGGTCGTTGGTGGGGGGGGTCGGTGGTCATCATCATCACCAACAGCAGCAGGCCCAGGCTCAGGCCAATCAGCAGTCTGTACAGTCTACTAGCACTGGTCGGCCGTCCTCCAGATCTGCCTCACCTCCCTCTTTGACGGGCAGTATCACGCCATCCCCTACTCGGCCATCGGCGGAGGACTTGCCAGTTCACGCGCGTCTTGAGCGCCTGGACAAGGGCGAATTAGATGGCTTCCGTCACGAGTTCACCAAGAGTCAAGACGTGAAGGTCATCGTTGGGACCTGGAACCTTGGCGGCCTTACGCCTCCCCAAGGTCTGGAGCTCGATTCCTGGCTGGAAGTCGATGATCCGGCTGATATTTATGTCATAGGGTTTCAAGAGGTTGTCCCGCTCAACCCCATGAACGTGTTAGGGACGGAGGATGAGGAGCCGGCCGCTGCTTGGCAGGACTTAATCAGGCGCACGCTGAACGAGAAGACGAAGAAACCAACTCCTCCTTCCCCTCCTCCTCCTCCTCGTCCTTCCCCTCCGCCTCTTCCTCCTACTTGTGCTTCAGTTGCATCTGACGGTGCTGCTGCCGACGGGCAGCAGGCCCAACGGCAAAGGAAGACCTCGCCGCAGTCGGTGCCCGGTGCCCCCCCTTTAGATGGGAGCCGGGGTCGTAGCTTTATGTCCAGTAGTCGTAGCGTTGATAGTAACGGTATGAATGCTAGTGGGGGTGGAGAGAGCAGCAGGGGCGGGAGCGGGAGCGGGCATTGCCCCGAGGATGACGAAGCCCTAGCCAACTCGGGGAAAAGGGAGGGGATCGAAGACGGACCGACGGCGCGATCCGCGCCAGCAAATGGAGTAACAACAGCAAACGGAGGGGGAAAGGTCCTGCAGAATTTGTGTGGATATGCAGGGGGCAAAGGACGAAGACGGTGGGAGGGGGGATTCTCGGGTCGGGAGGTGCGTGGAGTAGTTAAGGTGGCGGCGCAAGAGGCGGCGCCAGAGGTCCGAGCGGGGTTGACCGGCGGGTTGGTAGTCTTCGGTGGGCGGGGACATAAGGTTGACTGTCGTCCCGCGGGTGCTAGCCATGCTGACGTGTCGTGTCGAAAAGGCGGGAAAAGAGGGGAGCTGATCAAGAAAATGATTAGCTGGAAAGGAGAACATGACCCAGGAAGAGAAGCAAGAAGGGGAGGAGGGGGAGGAGGAAGGAGAAAAGCAGTCGCTACAGTTGAACAAGCAGACGGCGATGATAATGAGAAAGAGGCAGCAGGCAGATCAGAAAATGGCGCGAAAGGTGCGGATGTAGCATTGCGTTCATTTAGCAAGACGGCGATTGATGATAGGGCAATAGATAAGCAGATAGGGGGGGGATTGATGGTCATAGATGGGCAGTTCAAGCGGGGGGAAGGGGGCCCGGCGGAACAGCAGCAGCAGGTGAGAGGGGACGGCGTTGACGTCATCGTTCTGGGGACGGAGGAGGGGAGTACTTTGGTTGGGTTGTGCGAAGCACGCGCCTCGTCTGCCCAGTCTGCTGGCCAGGAGGAGAAGGTTTTCCCGTCGGAAGAAAGGGTATTGACGGCAACAGGATCGTCTTCAGCATCATCGTTATCATCAACATCAGTATCAGCAGCAGCAGCAGCAGGCGGAGGAGGAGGAGGAGGAGGAGGAGGAGTAGGAGGAGGAGGAGGAGGAGGAGTAGGAGGAGGAGGAGGAGGAGGAGTGCAGTATGTGAAGGTCGCTAGCAAACAGATGGTCGGGATCTTGGTATCTGTGTGGGTAAAGGCAGGGCTGCGGAGGTTTGTGCGAGGGGTGAAGGTGTCTTGCGTAGCATGCGGGTTGATGGGAGTACTTGGCAACAAGGGGGCTGTGGCCCTTAGCTTGTGTCTGTTCGACACGAGTTTTTGTTTCGTGTGCGCTCATTTGACCTCGGGGGACAGGGAGGGCGATGACCTGAAGAGGGACCACGACGTTGCGGAGATTCTCAGGCGATCAGTCTTCCCGCGCGCGATCAAATCCCCCCTCACACGTCTGCCGGAAACCGTTCTGGAACACGACCGTTTGATCTGGTTGGGCGACCTTAATTACCGTCTGTCGATGGCGGACGCAGAGGCAAGGGAGTTGATAGTCAACCGCGAGTGGGGCGTGTTGCTGGAGAAGGACCAGCTGCGCATGGGCAGATTTGCAGGTCGGGTATTCGAGGGCTGGCAGGAAGGCGAGATCTCCTTCGCGCCGACGTACAAGTACGCGGCCAACAGCGAGCGATACGTCGGCGAAGACGTCGACGATGGAGAGAGAAGGAGAACTCCCGCGTGGTGTGACCGCATTCTGTGGAAAGGGGATCACATCAAGCAGCTGAGCTATGGCCGTCAGGAGATGATTCTCTCCGATCACCGACCCGTGAAGGCGGCATTCCTGATCTCTGTGGAGGAGGTGGTTCTTGAGAAGCTGGAGGCAGTGCTGGACAAACTGGATAGCATGCGCGCTTATGAGACGCTGCGACCGGTCTGTGTGGTTCAGCCGCAAGCGGTGCACTTCGGTGAGGTCGGCTTTGCGGAGCCTGTCAAGAAATCCGCATTCCTGGTCAATACCGGGAAGTTCCCCGCCAAATTCACAGTATTGTGGCCGTCGTTGGACCAGAACCGGTCGACGTGGGTGCGGGTGGATCCGAAGGAGGGGGTGGTGGAGGCGGGAAAGAAGGCCAAGCTGAGGCTGCATTCGTGGGTGGACACCACGTCCGTGAGAAGCGAGGAGGTCGTCGACCGAGGTGGCCTCCTGGAAGATACCGTCGTCATCCGAATTGATCAGATGGGCGATCTATTTTTGTCTTGTAGTGCGCGATATGTCACCACGTGCTGGGGATTCAGCTTGGCACGACTTGCGGCGATCTCCCAGCCACTCCGGTACGTCGCTTTGAGGCAGCTAGAGGCGACGACTGACGAAGAGGAGGAGGAGGAGGAGGAGGAGGAGGAGCGGGAGGAGAAAGAGGCGAAGGAGGAGGGAGAGGAGGAGGAGGAGGAGGAGGAGGAAGAGGGGGATGAGAATGAGCAAGAAAAGGCGGAGGAGGAGGAGGAGGGGGGGGAGGAGGAGAAGAAGGAGGAGGGGGAGGTGGAAAAGAAGGTGGTTAAGGCGGAGGAACAAAGACCAACAGTAGGCGGTGGTGCAACCAGCAATGAAGGGACGGCCTCCACGGACGATCGGGATCGGGACGAAGGTGCATGTTACGATGAAGATGATGACGAGGATGACGAGTTGTTGACATCAACACTGGCCGTGGCTCGCGCTGGCCAACAAGGGAGACGGGGGTGTCCGGTTGCCAGCCGTGGGGGGGGGGGTACTGCTCCTGTGTCGTCGCCATCGTCGGCCTCCTCTTCCTCTTCCTTCTGTCTTCCTTCTCCACCCCTCTCTCTCCGTCCGTCTTACTCTCATCCTGCTGCTGTCAGCCGGCGGCGAAGGCGTAAGAAGAAGAAGCAGCAGCAACTGGTCCGCCGGCAGCGGTTGCCGAAGGAGTTCAGTCATTTGGTGGATTTGCTGATGATGAGCGAGGATCCGCTAGACTGGCTAGGGTTGTACGAGGACGAGCAGCAGCAGGGGCCTCAAGAGAGCGCGGCGGGGGATGAATGGGAGGAGGGGGGCTCGAATGCGCTTGCTGTGACAAGCACGGAGTCTTCGTCAGGTTTATGGAAGGAGTGGTGGGGAGGGGGGGGGGGAGGGGGAGCGGGAGGCACGGGGGAGAGAGATGAGGGAGGATGCGGAGGAGATAGGAGGGGGCTGGTGGAACAGCACGCCCGCCGAGGGAGTTGGGGGGGAGGCGGGGTGGCGCTGCGGGTCAGCGAGTGGGCGGAGAGAGAATGGCTGGGAATTGGATACTGCGGGCACAGATGCGCGCAGGATGCGCAGTCTGAAGAAGAGGAGATGGGGGATGCAGGGGGGGGGGGGAACCGGAGGAAAGTGCAGATCTTGAGTTACGAGGAGCTAGGCAGTCGGATCAGCTGTATTCGAGCGGCTTTAGACAGTCCCAAGGGGGGCGGTATGAGAGGAGGGCGGCAGAGGGGTTCTTTGCTGAAGTGGTTGGTGCTTTCCCTCCTCGCCTCGCTGCAGGCCCGGTCGTTCAGGCAATACCTGGCAGATCTTGCTGAAGACGATGAAGATTCGCCTAGGAATCGACCGCCGCCGCCGTCCGCCGTGGTTGCGCAGACCCCGACTGGCGCCAAGAAGCAAGGCGGCGGCGGCGGCGGTGGCGGCGAAAGCTGTGATGGCGGGAAATGGGTCTGGCAGCGTCCAGCCTGGCAGCAGGTTTTGGCGGGAATCGTGTTCCGGATGCTGCCACGTCGGCTGACGTTGTCGGACGACTGCGAAGATCTGGGCTGCTGTTTGCAGGCGGGGTGGTTCTTCGCCTGTCTGCTAATCGGTTGGACGGCGGGATGGTCATTTTGTTGGGCGATCGTAGCCGTCACATGCATCGATTCCGTGATTGTGAAGTGGTTGTGCGGACGCGCCGTGATTAGACAGTGGCTGTCCAGTCGGCTTTTGCACAGCTGGATGGCAAGTCATTGGTTGCTATCGGGCCTCTTGCTCAGCTGGGGTGTTAGGTTATGCGTGCGGATCGTTGCGTGGGTACTGTGGTTGGTGATGTCACTGTTGGTTACGCTTTTCTTTCGTCCCAAAGGAGAAGGTGGAGGCAATCATCACGAATGGAGAAGGTTGGGAGTTGGGGGGGATAATAGAATGAAGCCGGGGACCTCGCGTCGGTTAGCTATGGTGGAGTACGGGCGGAAGAACGAACCCGGAGGAGCAGGAAGAGGAGGAGGAGGAGGAGGAGGAGGGAGTAGTCAAGAGAGTTGGCAACAATCAGTTGGCGCGGAAGGAAGTGGCGCATTTGCAGGGACGTCGCTTTCTTAACTCTGGGTGTAAGTAACCTCTCTTTGTTTATTTCTCGCTCTCAAAGTTTATTGCGACTGGCGGAAGAATGTAGACTCCAGTCTGGACATTCATTCATTCCGCTCGGTCCGCATCCGGTCGCGTTCGTTGTCCATAAGCGCTTATCGGATTTTGTCGTTTTGCTGGTAATCCCTGTACAGGAGTGGCGGCGGGAGGAAGGAGAAGGAGAGAGGGTAGTAAGGTACAGGGAGGAGATGACAGGATATTTGCGCTGAGGGAGGAGGCAGTGAAGGGGGTGCCAGGGGAGGGGAAAGGGGGGGAGCGGGGGAGGCGGAGGGGGGAAGGGCGTTGGTTTCTGTTCCGACTCTGAGTACGAATGAATGCATGATAGCGCACGTAGGGTGGCATAGCAATGGTTGAGGAGGAGAAGAAGAGGAGGCGGATACGGGTAACGGTGGTTAAGTAATCTCAGAAGCACGACTGTTTATCGTGGTGGGACACTTCATGTGGAGTTAAGGGAAGGAATGGCGTCGGGTAGGGTGCAGAGGGCAAGAATGCCTGTCGTCGCAGAAATATTCAGCAGGGTTTTGTACATATATATACATACAGGGGTGTTTTGTGTGTGGTTGTCATTTGTGTGCGCGTAGCTGTGCTTGCGTGTTCGTCCGTGCGTACGTGTGTGTGTCTGTGGCCTTCGTGGTTCCCTGTAGGTCTGTCCCTCTCTTTCCCTCCGTGTTCGCCGAAACTTGGCGCCGTGAGGAGTCGATTAACGCATTGGCTTTGCGGGCTTCCGCTGATCGGTTTTCGTTGTCGTCAACGATCTTCTCCTGTGTCGTTACCTGATTTGCTACCTGGTACGCACGTTGTGAAGCCGTAAATGTTGTATTTTTGACCCATCTCTCTCCGCTCGCTCGTCGTTGCTGTCTCAGAGTGTGGTTTTGCATCGAGAAGGGGGAGGAGGATTGGAGAGGCCACACCTGCACTAGCACCCAGATCTTAGGTGCTTGGCCGCCGCAGATGAATTGAAGTGAAAGATGGCCGTGGGAAGCGAAGCAACAACGTAACCGCAGAGCTCTTCGTCGGCCCACGGGGAAGAAGATTATCACTTGAGATCGTGGCGACGAGCGCGCCAACTTGTCCTTATACCGGAGAGACCTTGGTCTGATGGGGAGCTTGTAGTGTTAAATGACATCGTGGGTGGGCATCTTTCTCTCTCCCCCTCTCTCTCTTTCTCTCTTTCTCTCTTTTTCTCTCTTTTTCTCTCTCTTTCTCTCCTTCTCTCCTTCACTCTTTCTCCCTTTCTCTCTTTCTCTCTCTCTAGTGCGCGGCGCTGCACTGTGCCACTGTCTATGAGCGGAGTCGTTTCGTGGCGTGTTGTTTGCGTAGTATTTTGAATAAGTGGGTTTATGAGGAGGAAGAGGTGGTTGCGTATTTGCGACCCTTTATGGCGCCGTCATCCTGCTCTGGGGGAATCAACGAGGAGTAGGGATCTTTGGGGCGGTGGCCCACCATTCTGGGGGAGGTAGGGAGTGAAGCTTCTTGTCAGTAAGTTGAGGCTTGGGTGCCTTTGCATTGACAGTGGGGAACGGTCCCATGTAAGCGGAGAGAGAGAGAGAGAGAGAGAGAGAGAGAGAGAGAGAGAGAGAGAGAGAGAGAGAGAGAGAGAGAGAGAGAGGGAACAATGGAGGCGCAAATGGAGCAGGCTGGCCATTCATTTCATGGACGTGCTGTCTTTGCGTGGGGCATGTACAGACAGAAATGCGTGACACCTTACCGTCATTAACAAGAGGTGATTTTCCTGGAATTTCCCATGTGCGGCACAGTGAAATGGGGACACAGATAGCCACACCGAGAGAGAGAGAGAGAGAGAGANGAGAGAGAGAGAGAGAGAGAGAGAGAGAGAGAGAGAGAGAGAGAGAGAGAGAGAGAGTGCCATGCGAGACCACCAGGGGAGGGGTTGTACTTCTGGTTAACCTCTTGAACGGCCCATGTGCTTGATTGATTACCTGCATTGCGTCGACTTTACATGGATGTGAGCTAATGCATACTGCCTGATGGGAGGAGAGGAGATGTGCACGACCCCAACTGCTCATCTTTGGGCTACCTTTCAAGAAGGGAACACGGCTGCTAGTTTGTCCTCAATCGAGGACGTGAATTCGGTATAGAGCCATGGATGGATGGATCCCTCTGCTGTCTCGTCGGCCTATGTGTTTGGTCTGGCTATGATTGGCATTAACAAACAGTCTGTTCTCTCATCCGTCGACAGCGACCAATTAATTATATATGGTGTCGTCAACATGATATCTCGCAATTCCCATGAAATGAGGGATAACTCCAAATGGCAGTGACGCCAAATTAGTCATAACAGGATACTGCAAAGGAGGAGGTCGAAGGCGCAGCTGAAGGAGAAGCTGAAGAATAAAGATGGTTGAATGAAAACGAACGTGAACATGTGAACAAATCGCATCCGCGTTGTTCTGAAGGCTCATTTCTGTGCGCAAAGCCTATCTTACCTTCGAGGTTTTTGAAGAAGATGTGTTTTTTGTTTCTTGATCTGGTTGGGTTAGCCGCAGGGCTTCATATGATATATTATCTTTCACGTCATAGGATAGTCTTCTTGATCTCCACCCAACTTTGCTCCTCTCCTTTCCTCTCCTGTCCTGCCGTACCCATTTTTTTTTGTCTTTTATTTGTGGTATTCATCCTTTTGCAGTTTTGCCCCTCTCTCCTCCCCCCCCCCCTCCTCTTCTTCTCTTCCCTTTCACCCTTGTTTACTCTCCATGAGCTTTTGCCCAAACTCTACCCATTGTCTGTCTGTATCCCGTGTGTATCTGCGGTGTTTGAATTTATCGTTTTCCCTGATCAATTCGTATTCATCAATCTGACGTTTGATGGGATCCTGACGTGCCCATTTCGCATGCGAAAAGATGTGCCTTGTGGGCGTCATTAATGAGCAGCAGCAGGGAGAGGTAAGAAAGATGAGAGTGAGTATTTCACTTTTGCCCTTCCCTTGTTCACCTCCCTTTCACCCTTCTCCATCATGGGCGATGGATAGGAGAGCAGTCGGGGGGTTGGGAATGTGGGCTGGCCGGACGCACTGAGCAAAAGAGATATGGCTGTGCATCATCAGGGGCACCAGACTTATCTCTCGTTATCTTTCACGAGGCCCGATTTTACAAAGGGTGCCTGATTTGATTGGTTGGTTGATTGGCTGATTAGTTGGTGAACTGATTGATTGATTTGATTGATTGATTGGCTGATTGATTGACTGATTGACTGATTGACTGATTGACTGATTGACTGATTGACTGATTGATTGGTTGATTGATTGGTCGGTTAATTCGCCTGAGGTGATTGGTTAATTAATCACGTGCGTGGTAGATTGGTCAATCTTTGAGGACTCAGCTTCATGTTCATAATTATGGCCGATTAGCATCTTGGCTTCGATGTCTGAGTTAATTGTTTTTGCCTCTTTTCTTTTTTTTTTTCACTCAATTTTGCTTTCGTTGACTATTGATTGGAATCGAAGTTCGAACAAAATGTTGTGTTGTCGATATCGTCTATTTTGCGTTTCCCAACCCCATCCGAATCCAACTGGTGGATTTTGTCTTGTTTTGGTTTTGTTTTCAATAATCTGCTGGTCTATTTGTGGAAACATAGCCGTTCTATGAAGGATTTGCTTTGTTTGCTTATCCGATCTGCAAGGAAAAATGAGATATATCGAAATGGCAGCAATCCAGATTGCAAAATCACATTGAAAACCAGCAAGTCCAAATGCTGTCCAGAAAGCAGTAATGCACTGATATTCCACCAATGGAGAAACAAAGCACTGAATCGGAATGTCAATGATAGTATACTCTCACCACCACCAACATACGTATCCAGAGTCCTTCCTCCTACTTGGCGCTCAGCGCGCAGACTACAATCACACAGATTACTAGCACCCTAAATATTGACAGTGCATCCTGTTGAAGTCAGCAGCAGACCCGAAGTACATGAAGATGTTGTCCCTTGTAGACCATCACCAAGACCAGGTACGTGCCATCATATGATCAACCTCATCTCTCTCTCTCTCTCAACCTTGACTTCATCACCCATGTCTTCTCCCTCATACACGAAAACGACCACCACCTCCGCTGGCTATGTCCAAGCCTAGCCCCGACTACGTGGGGCTCGCACGTCTGCACGCGCGCACGCACACTTGCCCACATTCTAGCGCAGCAGCAGCCCCGCGAGCGCTAGCTCCAGCAGCGCTGCCACATATGCTTGCAAGTGCCCGCCCCTGCCCTGCCCTTTCCTATATGGAAAGAGGTGGGCGCTTGCCTTTGCTTCCTCACGTGGGACCGTGTTTCCAGTAGCTTCAGTCTCGGTCAAAGTGTCTGCGCCCAGGCCCGATTCACACAGTGGCCTGGGACCGAATTGGTTAGGCATTGTGACACTTGTGCAGATGGCACGTGTGAAGATGGTGTGTGTGTGTGTGTGTGTGTGTGTGTGTGTGTGTGTGTGTGAGAGAGAGAGAGAGAGAGAGAGAGAGAGAGAGAGAGGAGATGGACACACACGAGAAGCAGCAGCTGAGTGAAGGTCCAGTCCGRYCRAATGRACRAAYGAACAACTGAATGAATGAACCAACTRACCGCCCGGACCTGGGCCTAGGCCGAAGTGATATACCGGCCTAGGTCCAGGTACGGGAATCAACCCGGTACCGGGCCAGGGTCAGGCCGACGGCCTGAAACTGGTCAGGCCTCACTGCCAGGCCGTAGGGGTACCACTACACGATCCTCGGACCTGTGAATGGATCAAGTGATATATCAAACGTGCTATCCGCTGAAATAGCAGAAACCCAAAAGGAACGGCAAAGGAAACAATCCTAGATGCGGAGCAAGCTCCATGCAAGAAAAGAGATGCAATGCAGACTAAGCCTCAAGCCTAATCTATGCAACAATGTCTGGTCTGAGTCGACCCAAAAAGCAGCAAAATGTCTGACCTGTGTTGGCCAAGAAAGAGAAAAATGTCTCATGAGCCAAAGTGGCTGAATATAAATCAACATCAGGGCCCTAAAGGCCAAAGAATAACTAAACCAATGTCCTAGGTCGAAAAAGAATGTGGCACAGTCTCACGTGCCCTGTACACAATGCACAGTACTTGAACAAAAGACAAGGGAACTCAGTCGCATGGTAGAGGTAGGAATGGGTGGGAAGGTGGCAGGTACAGCTCTCAGAGTAAACTCCAAGGGGGCACCCACACAACCAGGTAAGGGTCATCAGGCTCAAAGGGAGAGTAACAGCACGACACCGGGCTCAATGGAAACCATCAAACGGGTACCGCCAGTTGAAAAGGGGAAGGGCACTCACACAAGGGAGCACACATAAGGTGAGCTTGGAAGGAGAGAGGGCTATGCCGGCATAGACATGTGGCCAAAAGCCGCGAGCAAAGAAAACGTACACTCCAGAGAAGGGCGCGCAGCATACGGTAAGGCAGAAGGGCGGCAGACGGACACACCCACATNGTGGCCAAAAGCCGCGAGCAAAGAAAACGTACACTCCAGAGAAGGGCGCGCAGCATACGGTAAGGCAGAAGGGCGGCAGACGGACACACCCACATAGACAGGGAAAATAAGGGTCATCATGCGACTGAAGGGTAAAAGCTCGAGGGTGGTGGATAGGTGGGAATGATTGGAACTCTAGCCGAAAAAGTGAAGTAGTCCAACTGATGAGTCTCCAGAGTGAAGTCGAACCGAAGTAGCCTGGATGAAGTAGGAGTACCGCAAGAACAGAGTAGAAGTGCGGAACAATGCGACATGTACTCTGGTAATAAGGAGAAGCATTGAGGTCGAAAGTTGAATGTAGAAGCCGAATGTAGAAGATGAAACTAGGAGGTGCTGCATAAGTGTCCAGGAATGGTAAAAGATAGAGAGTGTATGGGGGATATAAATCAGTCATGAAAATGAAAAGGAAGTCGATGGGCGAGTGGAATCAACTGCAACAACAGGCGGAACCACATCCACAGGGGAAGGAGGACTTGAGGCGGGTACCGGTGGAGTAGGAGGACCCATTGATGCAGGAGGGGGAATGTCAGTGGTCGCAGAGGTAGATGGGTCAGTAGGAGGAGGACGAGAAGTAGGAGGGGAGGATGATGAAAGGAAAAAATGAGCACGATCGTAAGCACGCACGAAAGTCATAGCATGCTTCAGGTGCTCGAGAGGCTCCCAAGTAGACTCCTCGTCAAGGTAACCCTTCCATCGAACGAGATACTCGAGGCGGGGAGGGTCACCATCAGTCATACGCCGAGATGCGATATCAGAGACGACAAACTCCTCGTGACCCTCAATGATGATGGGAGAGGGCCGAGGGTAAGGTCGATCGTGGAACTCGGGAGGAGACCGACTGAAGGGGCGCAAAAGAGATACATGTAACACATCTTGTAGGTTAGCGTGGTACATGGAATCGGGGAGCTTCAATTTGAAGCTTACTAGACAATCATGATTGGGTCCGGCGGGTGCAAGAATGGTGCATGGTCGAATATATTGACGTTTGAATTTTCGAAGCGTGTCAATTTCGGGCTGGAAGTGATGTGCGTCGACAAGAACCTTGTCGCCAACTTTGAAGGGATGATCGATGCGGGAGCGGTTAGCGCGAGTGGCCGTGCGAGCCTGGGAGTCAGCAATGTTCTCACGAACCTTGCTAAGGAGCGCATCCATCTCCTTTACCCAATCATCGAGGGCATGACATTTGGCGTCGGGATGGATTTGAGATGGACGGAAAAGGTCAGATGGGACACGAGCATGGTATCCCAAGTCACAGTAGTAGGGAGACATGTAAGTGGCAGGTGAAATAACATTGGTTATAAGCAATATCTGCGTGAGCAAGATGCAGATCCCAACCAGAGTCATTCTCAACAAACTTCTTGAGGATACTCCCAAAAGTTTGTTGGTGACCTCAGTTTGTCCATCTGATTGAGGGTGATAGGAGGAGGAGAGGCGAAGCTCGGAGCCATAGATCTCATGGAGTCCACGCCAAAAGTGAGAAGTAAAGCGGGGATCGCGATCAGAGACGATGCTAGTGGGAAGACCGTGATGAATGGCAATGCGGTTAAAGTATTCCACGCCAGAAGTGAGAAGTAAAGCGGGGATCGCGATAAGAGACGATGCTAGTGGGAAGATCGTGATGAATGTCAATGCGGTTAAAGTATAGGGATGCGATGTCTTTGGCGGAACTAGCATACTTGCAAGGGAGGAAGTGAGCATGCTTAGTCAACCGGTAGACAACGATGAAGATGGTGTCGTGGCCTCGTGGGGTAGGGAGAGGACCGATGAAGTCCATTGAGACAGAAGTCCAACGCTGAGTGGGAATGGGTAAGAGCTGAAGAAGACTGTAAGGGGGGGGTGGCTGGGAATGTTGGCCTCCTCGCAGATCCTGCAGGTGCAGACGTACTCCTTAATGAAGGGACGACGGTGTTCCCCTTAGTAATGGCGGTAGAGGCGGTAAAGTGTCTTGAAGACACTGAGATGACCGGCGACGCACTGGTCGTGACACTCAGCGACAACCCGAACGCGGAGCTGGTCAGAAAAGGGCACACATAAGTGAGGAGTACGGGTACCTTGGCGACCAAGCCAGTGTAGGAATCCAGAGGGATCGAGCTGGAAGTTAGGGACGGATTTGTCAGCCTGTAGGTTAGCGTAAATTGACTGAAACTCAGGGCACTGGGTGTATGCGCGGCGGTACTCATCCAGAAAGGCGGGGTGGATGATGAGAGTTGAAATAGCAGATAGTTGACGATCCTCGCACTGAAGGTCGGGGCGGCGGGATAAGGCATGTGCGACACGATTGCTTTTCGTCGAAAATCTTCTTGATGGTGAAATCGAACTCGGAGAGGTCACGCCACCAACGAGCCTGACGAGAAGTGAGCTAGGCTTCTCCAGGCGGCGAGGACAGAGTTGTCTGTCAAAACGGTGAAAGTGTGATCGTGCAAGTGATGACGCCACTTCTTAACAGCGTAGACCAATGCAAGGATCTCACGCTCGTCGGCAACATAGTTACTCTCGGTGGGAAGTAGCTGTCGAGATAAATAAGCAACCGGACACTCTCCATCACGAGATTCGATTGTACCGTCATCAGCGAAGTCAGGAATATAAGGGGGTGGGGCCCCTGAGGGGGTGGGCTCGATGGATGCAAGATGAGCCGCAATCGCTGAAGGTGGGGGAGGGAAGCGAGGAATGCGAAGGAGGCGGGACTCTGTGGAATCGGGAGAAGTAGAAGGGGCTGGGTAGATCTGGGAGAGAACAACTCCAATAGCGAAGTCGAACGCGTCGGTGGTGGCGATGAATGAACACGAGTAGTCGGGTAAGTGTAAGACAGGAGCTGACGTGACAAGTCGCTTGAGAGAGCAGAAGGCATCCTCATGAGTTGGGGTCCAATGAAAAGGGAGATGTCCGCGGGCCAGAGGGGTAGGCTGGGAAAAATACTGCGCGTAGTTTTTGAAAAGGACCATAGTAGTTGGTCAAACCAAGAAAACTACGCAGGGCAGGGAGAGACGTAGGGTAGGCCAATCGACGATGACCTAGATCTTCGAGTCGTCCATGTGGAGGCCGTGCTCGGATACCTGATGCCCGAGGAAGTCGATTTTGGGTTGAGCAAAGCTGCATTTGGAAAGCTTCGCATAGAACCCGTGGTCGCGTAGTCGCTGCAGGACAGTGCGAAGATGGGTCAGGTGATCCTCTAGGGTACGACTGTAGATCAAGATGTCGTCAATGTAGACTAGAACAGAGTCCTCAAGGAGGTCTTGGAACATCGTGTTCATAGCCGTCTGGAAAGTGGCGGGGGCATTACGGAGACCGAAAGGCATGACAGTAAACTCATAGTGCCCGAAACGAGAACGAAAAGCGGTCTTGGGCTGGTCCTCCTCGGCTACGCGGATCTGGTGATATCCGCTACGAAGATCGATCTTCGTGAATAAATGGTGGTCGACGAGGCGGTCAAACAAATCATCCGCGCGGGGCATGGGGTAGTTGTTTTTGACCGTGTAGTGGTTGAGGCCGCGGTAGTCAATACAGAGACGAAGGGTGCCATACTTCTTGCGATCGAAGAGGACAGGGGCACTCCATGGGGAAGTACTCGGTTTAATGAAGCCCTGACCAAGCAACTCCTCAAGTTGGCGCTCAAGTTCATGGGCTTCGGGAACCGAAAGGCGATATGGGGCGTGATTTTGAATGCGATAGTTGGGCTGGAGTTGGATGTGGTGCTCGATATCGCGCATGGGAGGGATACTGCTGTAGGAGAAGGATGGTGGGAAAACATCGCGATACTCGCGAAGGAGGGCGCCAACGCTAGGATGCAAGGAAGAGAGGAGGGTGTCAAATTCCTTGGCAGCGGCGGCGTCTGAAGCAGAGGTGGAGGGAGTCTGTGTGGAGGTAGGGACTGTGGGTGTGTCCGTGGTAAGGGAAGCGAGGATGTGGGATGGGCTAGCAGGGGTAGAGGAGGGTAAGGAAGTTGAGGAATCAGGAGGGTCAGGGGGCTCGGGAGGTGGGGGATTGAGCTCGACCAACTCAACGTCCTGATGCATGGAGTTGCAGGTGAGGACTGTGATGTCAACAACATAAAGTTCTACATAAGGTTGACGAAGGAAGTGGTGGAACTGGGTAGGTGTACATATGGTGACATTAACATGGGGGGGGAAGTGTAGAGTCCGATTTGCCCAACAACGGAATATGGTATTGCTTCCCATCCTTGGCGTGAGGACGAGATTGTTGTGGGTCCAATCGGGGTCGGCATGGGCGAACTGATGGGGGTAGGCAGTGCCGAGAACAAGATCGTATAGGGTTTCCATGACGTCGAAGGTCCATTGGTCATGGAACTGAGGGGTCTTGTGAAGGTTGTGGGGCATCCGCAAGGGGAAGGAGAATGAAAGATCAGGCACAACACAACAAAGGATTTGGCCTGATTGTCGCCAAGCGAGACAGTGACAGTGGAAGGGTAGGGGGACGTGTAGAGAGATGAATGAAGTCGTCAGTAGAGCCAGAGTCTCATAGTGCGCGATACACTCTAGTAGAGGTCCCGAGGCTCACCAGAATAATCGGTAAGGTGCGATTGGGATTGTGTAGGCGCTGAGACATCGCGGACAGGGTGCGCTCTTTAAGGCGGATACGTTCCTGATAGACCTTAACACACTCGAGGTCCAGGAAGTCGATGATATCCGCAGCTGCAATAAGGGAAGCACTACAACGGGCTGTGCGAAGAGCACGCCTGGTAGGAGGACGTGGAGGAGGGGGGTCACGAGAGATGCTAGGCGAAGAAGGAGAAGGTATACCAGTGTCGGTAGTGTGAGCCAAGGATAAGGTCGGGCCAAAGTCGTCGGGAAGAGTAGCAAGCGACGGAGAGGTAGAGTTGCGAACGGGTATGCCTGCTACCGTAGGAGGGTCTGGGGAATGAGACATCGTGCCTACGTGGGTGCTGCGCTGGAGGTCGAGACGGGGGGAACAGCCTGAGGGCGAGCCTGCTGTGCGAAGTGACTCTGGAGGGCGTCTGCGTACGGGCACGTAGAGGAGGTATGGCCGGCGAGGCGGCAGCGGGTGCAGATGCCTCATGTACGAAGGTCCTCACTCTCAGCGATGGTCTGCCCGCTGGGAGGGGTAGTTGAGGGACTGTAGAGCAAGTGTTGGAGGATGAGGGCTGACGACGGAGGAGGGTGGAAAGGGCCCGGATGAGGCGGTCGTCCTGGGAAGAGGCGTCATCCTCTGTGGGGGACTGAGGGTGGGGTCCCTGGTCTGGGTCACTCGCAGAATCATCTGAGGTGGTGCTGTCATCAACGCTCGACAAATGACAAAGCAGGGCATGCAAGCGACGAAGGTGGCTCCCCAGGTCCAGATCTGCAGAGCCCTGTGTACGACCGTGCCCTTGGGAGCGTGCGCGCTCAGTTTGTGAGTGGTATTGCGTCAACCTAACGCCGTGCTGGCGGCATATGCACGTGGTTGCGGATTTGAACCCGCAACCTCAGACCACAATGTGCATTTTCAACCGGTGCCCTAACCACTGGGCCATCTGCCACTCACGCTCTCACAGTTTGTATTCGTACTAGAAATCAAAATCAAATAAGCTCTTGTCCTTTTGCTCCAAACGAGATTGCTGTTCTCGTCGAGCTCATCTTAGGACACCTGCGTTATCTTCTAACTGGTGTGCCGGTCCTGCCAGGCCCTGGTGCGCATGTGCAGGCGGGCGGACGATAAGCGGGGGAGAAACGAAAGAGAGGGGAGG
>BFEA01000812.1:159771-170494 GCA_003427395.1 Chara braunii | reverse complement strand
AGAGAGAGAGAGAGAGAGAGAGAGAGAGAGAGAGAGAGAGAGAGAGAGGAGATGGACACACACGAGAAGCAGCAGCTGAGTGAAGGTCCAGTCCGACCAAATGAACGAATGAACAACTGAATGAATGAACCAACTGACCGCCCGGACCTGGGCCTAGGCCGAAGTGATATACCGGCCTAGGTCCAGGTACGGGAATCAACCCGGTACCGGGCCAGGGTCAGGCCGACGGCCCGAAACTGGTCCGGCTTCACTGCCAGGCCGTAGGGGTACCGCTACCGGCATGCCGAACCACCCAAGCACAAATGTATGATGCTCCCTGCTTCGGCCACGTTGCTGGAAAAGCCTGGAAGGCTCAAAAATATTTTTGATTCTCACGAGCAAGGCGAATTGTAACCAACTGGCGCGTGGCAAATGTCTGGTGCTGACGAAGAGTTGCAAATGACGAGTTCAGGGCGCATTGAGATTCAGGGGGCCCGCCTTACTTAGGGTGGGCACGTGCCTGCTGCAGGGCCCTATGCCGAGGCATAATCCCTCGCACTCCCTCCTCCTTTACTTCGATAGTCCTCTGAGAGTCGTTACTCAACAGACTGCTTCCGTTTCAAATTTCGTCATAGCTTGAGATAATTTGGGGAGCAATCTTCATTAGCTCTTCTCTTGTGAACCATCGATCTTCTTTAGGATCCGCATGGTGTCTGAACCGCGCTCGGTACTGCATTTGCGGTTTCGGAAGACGTCCCCTGCCTGGAGGCTTGGGCACAGGCATTGTGCTCAACAATGTCGTTGATGTCCATGTGTCCATCTATGGTTGGATGCAGCATCGATCGTTTGGAGGGTAACTGTTCTGTTTCAGCGAGATGTGCCAACTTGGAGGCATGAAAAACAGGGTGTGTGTGGAGGTGACCAGGGATGTGAATGACATATGAAGGACCATCTGGTTGATCTCCCACTATATCAAGAATTTCCGAGGGTCCAAAGTACCGTGGCATCAGTTTGCGTGAGATTTCCTACTCCTGTCCCAACTCAGATGACTTTACCCAGACTTGATAGCCTACCTGAAATGCAAACACTCGTCTGTGTTTGTTCTCAGATGCAACCATGGCATCTTAAGCTCTCTTGATGTGGTCTACAACCTGCTGCAGCATCTATTCGTACTTGATAGCAAACTCTATGCTACGAGGTGCTGCAGTTGGTTGGTTTTCAGGCAACAGGAAGTCAAGAGCAGATCTGGGCTTCCAACCAAAATGCAATTGGTTGGGGGTCCTACCGGTAGTGTTGTGCACAACATTGTTATACAGGCTGGCATTGAGAGGTAACTTCTCATCCCACTCATCTTGACTTGGGATAATATAATGCTGAAGCAAGTGCTGGACTACCCGATTCATCTGCTCGGCCTGTCTGTTTGACTCAGGGTGGTTCCCGGATGTCATTTGCAGTCGGTTGGCCATCTGTTGGGCTGTACTTTGCCACAGTTCACTAGTGAATCTGACATCCCTGTCGCTCACAATGGACTTAGGTAGACCGAAGTCACGTACCCAGTTGTCCATGAATAGCTTGATGACGTGGTCAGTCGTAGCTGTGTCAGGCATAGCGATTAGTCTAGCATACTTAGTGAATCTGTCCACAAGGATGAAGATGTGCCATTTATCGCTCTTGCTGGTCACAAGGGTATCCATGAAATCCATGGACACTTTGAGCTGGGCTAGCAGGGATGGGTAAGGGCTCGATAAGCCCAAGTGGTGTTTGCGTATGTGGCTTGTCACATTGACAAACCTGGCGAGTTTCTACATACTTCTTTGCATCATCCATCGTTGTGGGCCACCAAAATTTCTGCAGTAAGTTTGCAGCTGTCTTTTTATAGCGAAAATGCCCGGTTGCATCGATGACACTCACCTAAAAATAAACTACGCAAAGATTCTCTATTCGGTACGCACAAATGTTTATTCCCAGCCTTCTCAAGGAACAGCAAGCCGTCAATCGGCACAAACTCATCGGAAGTAGCGTTATCTTTAGCCTTCGGTTTGCGGATGTTCTCAGACATGATGGAGTCTTCTTGATAGGCTTCCACCGTAGATCGAGTACATCATTAGAAATCCCAAACTCAGTCACTAGCTCGCCCAGATAGTCTGCCCTACACGGTAGTGCATCAAGCATTTTGTTGTACTCCCTCTTTACAGGGTCGAGCTTGAAGTCATACATGTCTATGACTTCAATCCACCTTTTGAGTGCAACGCAACGTCTCATGGTCGGATCTCACATAAAAAAATCTTCCTAGGAGGTAGTGCCTCCAATGAACCAACGCTCTATAGAGGGCGTAGAGCTCACACTTATACATGGACTTAGCTAATTTATGAGATGGCATTGTTTTCCTCGTGCATTTGATCGACCTCAAATTTTCGCCCTCCTTCTGCGCGAGGATGGCACCTGTGTTATATTGGCTAGCGTCTGTGGTCACAACGAAGAGTTGTTCAGGATCCGGATGTTTCATGACTTTATAGTGCGTTAGGGTATACTTCAATCTCTTGAAGGCTGCCTCACATTCTTCGGTCCACTCCCATGGGGTGTCAAGGCGAGTGAGGTCAGTCAGAGGAGAGGCTATTGTGCTGTAATTTTTCACAAATGGACGATAGTAGCATGTCATTCCCGAGAGCGATCTCACCTCAATCCCAAACTGAGGTCTGGGCCAGTCACGTATGTTGGACACTTTAGTATCATCCGGCCTCAAACCATCTGCGGAAATCTCATAACCCAGATACAATATCTTATTGCGACCGAATTCGCATTTCTCAAAATTAACGTTCGTACTGGTGTTGCCTTAGGAGCCCTAGCATGGTTTTCACGTGCTCAGCAAACTCCTTTACAATCCTACTAAAGATAAGGATATTGTCAAGGTACACGACGATAAACTCGTCTAAGTACTTATGAAAGCTCCGGTTCATTGCGTGCTGGAACGTCTTAGGAGTATTGCATTGGCCAGAGGGCATCACCGCAAACTTGTACAAACCGCATCTGGTCTGAAGGACTGTTTGCTGCTCGTCCTCATGTCTAATAGCAATCTGATGGTATCTAGATTTAAGATCTATCTTAGTGAAGTAACTACATCCTTGCACTTTCTCCAAGAGGCCGTCAATGCGTGGTAAGAGTTCCGTGTTCTTAATGGTGATGGCATTGAGGCATCTGTAGTCAATGCACATCCTTAGGGTCCTCCATTTCTTTAGGATAAATAAAATTGGCGTTCCATGGGGGGTGTACTTGGCCGAATCTGGCCCCTCTCTGTGAGTTCCTTGAGCCGGTGGTTGCGCTGATCTAATTTCGCAGGAGATATCCTATAGATCCATCCTCTAGGTATTTCGCTACCGGGGACAATTTTTATCGCGTGGACAATCTTCCTTTCTACCACATCCCTAGGCTCCTCCAAGAGGTCTGAATATTGCGCAATGGTTGCTTCCATCTCTTGGGGTGATTTTATGGCCTCCCCTTTCTCAGAGACAAAGACTAAGTGACAAATAAAATTGGTGCTCCATGGGGGGAGTACTTGGCCGAATCCAACCCTTTTCTGTGAGTTCCTTGCGCCAGCGGTTGAGCTCATCCAATTCCGTAGGAGACATCCTATAGATTCGCCCTCTAGGTACTTTGCTATCGGGGACGATTTTTATCACGTGGACAATCTTCCCTTCTACCACACCCCTAGGCTTTGCAAAGAGGTCTGAATATTGCGCAATGACTGCGACCATCTTTGGGGGTGATTTTATTGCCTCCCCTTTCTCAGAGGTAAAGACTAAGTACATACCTTCCTTACGATTCTGCTTGTAGTTATAGAAAAATGATGCGCACATGCAACCATAGTTTTCCACTAGTCTGCTAGCCTTAAACTTTTGCATCCTAATGGTCCTTCCATCTGGCAACTTGTGGATCAGCACCTTCCCATCCCACTCAAATTGAGGCTTAGCAACCTTGAGGTAGTACATGCCTAGCAACATTTCGAAAGGCAGCTCGTCGCTAACAAGGAACAAAATTTTATGTTAGAGTTCCCCTCCTTCGTAGGAGAAGGTGTAGACTATGTCCTTGACATAGCCCTTAACTATCATGGAGTGCTTGTTGGCCAAGGAAGATGCTACAATTATGCTAACCTGCTACAATTGGTCCCCTAATTGTAGCTTATCCACACAAGCACATATGATGAAATTCTGTGTAGAGCCTATATCTGCGAAGGCGCCAACCTTTCGGCCACCTACATCGACTTCTACCACACAATGTTCACCCTTTGGACCTTTGTTTAACATTGCCCAGGAGTCTCTTGGGTCTTTTTCTAACCATGCAGTCTCTAACTCTTAAAGACTCAGACACATCAGTTGAACGAAACATCAATTGGTCCGGATCTGTCTGCGGGGCGGTCGTGGGGTCAATAGCCTTGACCATCGTCAGAAATGGAGAAGGTAAAGTTACCACTTCAGCATGAGTAAGAGCGGCTAACACTCCTATTGGCCCTAGGTGTTTCCTTGGGAAGTGCTCACAGAAGCACCGCCAGAGTTGGAAGATCCAACCGTCACTATTGAGGACGCAACCATTATAGCGACCCGCTTACTCTTGCACTTAACCATCATTAGCTCATACGTGCCTCGCGCAACACGGCCTCGCTGCACCTCGTACTGTAGACCAAGCTTCACACCATATGGGTTGTCCTTGGTCACTTTGACCCTTGGGCCGACCTACCTTCTGTTTCCCGACCGCCTTAGCCTTTTCCCTGATAGGAGCGACTACTCCACCATCTGAAGTCTCTACACTCCCATCTATCTTTGTTTCTTCCCCAAAGCCAGTGAAGTCATCAATCTCAGTCGGTTCACCATCATGGTCAACGAACATGAGATTGCCTTTCTTCCTCCAGTCTTGAGGGAGCTTCTTCTTTCTCCCATCTACCGGTCCCTATTGGGCACTCCCAAGCCTAACCTCATTGTCTAAGGCCTTCTTGCCGAAAGAAGCAAAGTCATGTACATCGATGGAGGCCTCATCGACCAACTTATTTTTGGCAACTGTAGACAAACATCACAAATAAGTTGTCAAGAGGACATGCGATTCGTACCGCACGCTAGGGACAACGATCAGCCGCTCTACGGCATCTGTTATCTCTTGTACTGTAAGGTATCTCTTTGATCCTAGACTAGCCAAAGAGTCGGTGACCTTCTGAGCCCCTTGGGGGTCATGCCACCTGCTATAGACTAACCATACAAACTCCTCTAGTGATTTGGCCTGTGCCTGACCATCGAAGTTCTGACAGTAGCCCTGCTGCTGTACGAACCCGTTTAACCATCTAGCTCCAAATCCTTCTAAAAAGAACGCAACAAATATGAATTCATCCACAGTCCTAGTGAGTTTGTGCCTTACCGTCCCTTACGTACGTATGCAGAATCCTCACCCAAGTGTCCAAACCCTCTTCCTTCTTGTCGCCAGAGAAGGGTTTAGGACTCAACAAGGGTATCTTGGGGGTCCACTGCATAGGCTGTACAACGCCCTGTGCCTGCTGCATCGGTTGGGTAACCGTTGGAACAGGTCGCTGCGGCAGCACTTGTTGCTGCAGCGACACTTGCTGCTGCTGGGACTGACTCTGTTGCAAGGGCTGCTGCATTGTGGCTGCCCTATAGCGACAACCACCGGTTGGGGAAATGAAGAAGGTTGTACATGAATCTGCCCACTACTACCTACTACTAGTCCGCGTGATGGGGGTATGCGAAACCGAGGGGAAAAGGGTTGCCCTGTCGGCAGCAGGATCATTACTGGACCTGCAACCATAGGAGGAGCTACAACAACCCGTGGTTGCTTGACCATAGGTCAAAACACCCGCGATGCCGTCAGAATCTGGTTCTGACCGGCTATCAGTGCAGCCAACATCTCCTGCTGCACAACTTGTACACTCAGCAAAGAGTTCCGAAGGGACAACCCTACATGATCGAGACTTGACTCACCTATAGCTTCTAACTTGCCTAACTCCTCTCCCCTTGCCTCTAGTCTGGTTTTTCTAATCCTAGTTCTCTCTCTCCTTACCTCTACTTCCCGAAGCTGGCGTTGTAACTCTGTGTGGAGAGCATTCGTTTGCTGGATCTCATAATCCTTATCTGACATGGGTTGCTGCTGCAGACTGACTAGCGGAAATTTGGGAGACACTGTGACTGACAACTGATGAAGAGGCCTGAGATGAGGCCTGTGAATTGGTAGAGGTGGTAGCCATGGCTGCCTCGACATTTACTATAGCGTCTGCCGCTGCTGCGGCTGCTAGTGCCCTTTCGGCGTTGGTTGCTGCTTCCCTAACCCTCTGCAATGCCGTGCTCTCTTTGGCTTCTCTCCTCGGTCTCCTTTCCTCTCCTTGTTCTAACTCTAGGAAAGTGATCGGCCGACTGCGTGCAAATCGTCGGGTAAGCCTCCTATCGTCTCGCTCTAGTCCCTCAACCTCACTGTCATCTCCACTCATGAGCTGTGTGTGGTCTGCGATCTGTACTAGAGTCCTCGCTTGGACCTACCGCAGCATGGGCATCCAACTGGTTAAAATAAAATAAAATAAAATAAAATAAAATAAAATAAAATAAAATAAAATAAAATAAAATAAAATAAAATAAAATAAAATAAAATAAAATAAATGTTCAGTCCAGCTTTGTCAGAAAGTAGTCAAACGGTAATAGCAGATTATTTGAAACTCCTACAAACAATTTTATTCCTACTTTTGACTAGTCTGAAACAGATTGCAATGCAGCAAGGAATGTGTACTACCTATCGACAATTGTCTGCCAGATGTTAGTAATGTGCGTCACAACTAACTAATAAAAAAAAAAATTAAAAAAATTTGCTGGTTGTACATGCAGAATGAAATTTTATGTCAATAAACAATTGAACTACTCACTCAAATCTTCCCCCCCCCTGTAGCCCTCTTGAGTACTCACTTGATGTCAACGACCTGAAGCTCTGGTTCACCGGTGTGTCTGAAGGTGTGAAATCGGTCCACCCCTGTGCCCAGGAAATCGCGTTTGACCAATTCTGCCCGTTATTTATCCTTGTGTGCAACAAGCCTTCCATCCCATTGGTCTGACTGATCACGAGGCAGTTTAAGGACAGCCCCCAAGGTCCTCAGGAATTATTTAACGTCGCAGGCAGGGCGACCATCACAACCAGTACTTGTATCAGATCCTTCCAAGGTCCTCAGGAATGATTTAACGTCGCAGGCAGGGCGACCATCACAACCAGTACTTGTATCAGATCCCGCCAGAAACAATTTATAGACGGTCTGGTAGACGTCGCGCATACGACTGGTCAGTCCACATTCTGTCTACAGCACAGCAAGCGAAGCAAAGGACAAGCGGCAAAGCATGCGTGTACTAGTCCCAGCGGGTTGGCATGGTGACCGTGACCCGAGTGCTTCCTCCAGGGCCCTTCAGAGGCAACGCCCGTCTCCCACCAGCTTGCTCCCCAGGAAGAATGTTGACTCTCAAGGTTTAGCGCTCCGCGACACCTCACAATGAGAGGACTCTCAAGACAGAACTCACTTCCTCACGGTAAGAAGTAACGAAGAGGGTAGATAAGGTAAGGAGCAACGTACCTCATAATGCTTCCCCAACCACAAATTTCTCACCAGTAGCCTGACCTGCATTTATGATGACCGGTCGATGCCTCGGAACAACCCACAAATTGAATGCAATACAGTTCCACCTTGGCTTGAATTGCCAGGTCAGCAAGCTCTCATCATCCAGCCTGCACCCCTATGTCACGACATAGCCTTCCTGGCTCGCCCACACGCCCTTGGGCGGCCAATACACCCATGCACAAGCATTATCACTGCCCCACCATATCCAGCGAAGCACCAAACAGCTATTGCGAAGGAGCCATGGGAGCGGCTCGAACCAGCTCTGATATCAAATTGCAAGGAAAAATGAAATATATCAAAATGACAGCAATCCAGAGTGCAAAATCACATTGAAAGCCAGCAAGTCCGAATGCTGTCCGGAGAGCAGTAATGCACTGATATTCCACCAACGGAAAAACAAAGCACTGAATCCGAATGCCAATGAGAGCATATGCTTGCCACCACCAACATAGTCCCTCCTCCTACTTGGCGATCAGCGCCCAGACTACTATCACAGAGCTTACTAGCAGCCTACAGATTGACAATGCATCCTGTTGACTTCAGCTGCACAACTCGAGTACATGAAGATGTCGTCCCTTGTAGACCATCGCCAAGACCAGGTACGTACTCTCTCTCTCTCTCTCTCTCTCTCTCTCTCTCTCTCNCTCTCTCTCTCTCTCTCTCTCTCTCTCTCTCTCTCTCTCTCTCTCTCTCTCTCTCTCTCTCTCTCTCTCAACCTTGACTTCATCACCCACGTCTTCTCCCTCGTAACACGAAGACCACCACCACCTCCACTGGCTATGTCCAAGCCGAGCCCTGGCTACGTGGGGGGCTGGCCATGGTGCTGCCCTCAGCAGCACCCTGCCTTCTTGCTCATCCGCAGGCGTGCATGCACACTTGCCCACACTCTGGCGCAGCAGCAGCCCCGCAAGCGCTAGCTCCAGCAGCGCTGCCACATATGCTTGCAAGTGCCCGCCTCTCTGCCCTGCGGCCTGCCCTTTCCTATATGGAAAGAGGCGGGCGCTTGCCTTCGCTTCCCCACGTGAGACCGAGTTTCCAGTAAGTTCAGTCTCGGTCAAAGTGTCTGAGCCCAGGCCCGATTCAGGGCATACTCACACTACTACGTTTTTACGTAATTTTCGGACGGAACTAAGGCCAGATACATCCAGCTATGGCGTGAATGCGGTCAGATACATTTGAGATACTGCTAGTGTGAGTACGCCCTCAGACAGTGGCCTGGGACGGAATTGGTTAGGCATGCCCAACCACCCAGGCGCAAACATGCGATGCTCCCTGCTTCGACCACGTAGCTGGAAGAGCCTGGAAGGCTCACAAATATTTTGGTTTCTCACGAGCAAGGCGAATTGTAACCAACTGGCGCGTGGCAACTGTCTGGCGCCGACCAAGATTTGCAAAAATTGACGACTTCAGGGCGCATTCAGCTTTAGGGGGGCTGCCTTCACTTAGGGCGGGCACGCGACGGCTGCAGGGCCCTATGCCGAGGCATAATCCTTCGCAGATCGTAATCACGTCCTTCTTTTTTAAGAGCAGAGCTTGTAGTGGGCACCAATTTTTTTCTTTTTTACTTGTGCCAAGGGATTGAGGATTGTCAGATTTAGAACGATTGGGGGCGGTTTCGCAAAGGAGGGAGGGAGAGAGGAAGGGAGAGAGGAAGGGAGGGAGGAAGTCTGAATTGGGCAACAGATTTATAGATAACGAAATTGAATTGGCTAGTTGTAAAATGTAGTGCTCCTACACAGACAGCCAGGTGCAGATTATTCACCTGCCCTTCCTTTCAATGCAGGGACATTTTTTTTGGCCGCCCAATGGCTGCGATATGTTTCCACCAAGCTTTACTGTCTTTTCCCTCCAGGCACAGAGTGCAGCAATTTGGACATCTCCGCCGTATTGCTGGACACGAAGTGGTGGCCAAAACTGCTTCCAAATGTATCCTATTTAGAATCTCAAAAGAATCTAGTCTTATTATAGGGCCAATATCAGTATACTTTGGTTAATCACATGGATATATATATATATATATATGAAACTCCGACGAAACAGTTTGTCACAGCCCCTCGTTTGTTGTCCTCTTCTCCCTCTCTGCCTACGGTTTACCGGGCAGTTCTATTTGACGATATATTTATATATATATATATATATATATATATATATATATATATATAGCTAAAGCCTAAAACCAAACAAATAAAAAAATTCGACTTTCAATTTGGGACATCAACACCCAGCTGCTCATGGTGTTTGAATTAAGATTAGTGTTGGAATTTGGAAATTAATGGAGAAGTATATTGGTTTACTTCATAGAGGTACGGGAAAATTAATTGAATATAATATGATTTTTTATAAAACCTATCTACAAGCTTTGCCTTATTTTGATGGATTGGATTATGTTTCTATGATGGCACAGGAACATGCTTATTCACAACCCCCTTCTTGTTTGCGAGGCCTAGAAATGAAATGCAATACGTCTCTACGCTCGAAAAGGTTTCACCTTTACGCAGGACGAGGACAGGTCTGCCAAAATAGGACTGGACGTTCATAAGCGGATGAGCGAAATAAGGGTCTCTCTCCATGACTCACCAAATGTGCCAAATGAGAATGAATCTTCTGCTAGAACATGGGCAGATTCACCGCCTTTCTTGTCTGTTGGGCAGGTTGTGAGTAGTGGAGCGAGGCCCTAAGTGGCTACACTCTCGGTTCTCTCTCGAAGTGATGAACACTTATTTTTGACAGTATCAGCATTCCCCCAGTTTGAAAAGGGAGAGGGAGGAAGATGCTGTTGATGCCTTTTTGGGACGCTTCACAGAAGACAGTGCGGCAGGGGGCGAATTACGGAGAAAGGGGAGAGGGGGTGAGTTCAGTGAGTGGGAGGGGAACGTGTGGGATGAGACGAGGTGCGGAGCACAGAGGGAAACACAAATTTGAAAGCGAAGGATAGTTTGGAAAACACGGATTTAAAAACGAACAATATAGCTGTCATTTTCTTCATGTCCAAAGCAGACTTTACCAGTACCCCTCTGTGTGTGTGTGTATGTGTGTGTGTGTGTGTGTGTGTGTGTGTGTGTGTGTGTGTGTGTGTGTGTGTGTGTGTGTGTGTGTGTG
>BFEA01000812.1:146010-159716 GCA_003427395.1 Chara braunii | reverse complement strand
GTGTGTGTGTTTGCGGTGTGTTTGGGGTGTGTGTGTGTGTGTGTGTGAGCGTTTGTGTTGTCTTTGTGGGTGTGCCGGTGTGTTTGTGCATTTACTAAACACAACTCCAGGGCGAGAATGTGACTGCGACACACCGACTCCTGCAAAGTTGAACCTTGACGGCATTTCAGGGTGCATGCTACTGATGTGCTCAGCCGCACCACTTCGCCCAAAGCTAGAGACACCCTCGGGAGAAGTGGTTGACTCTTTCAAACACCAACACCAACACCAAAACTCTCTCTCTCTCTCTCTCTCTCTCTCTCTCTCTCTCTCTCTCTCTCTCTCTCTCTCTCTCTCTCTCTCTCTCTCTCTCTCTCTCTCGTGAAGAAATATCCTCGCGTGAAGGCAACGAGGGATGAAAGGCATCACGTTGATGAACAACACACACACACACACACACACACACACACACACACACACACACACACACACACACACACACACACACACACACACGCGCGCGCGCAAAGAAAAGTTCTAGCCGCTTTAGGGCTGTATTCCCTGTGTCCCTGCAGTCAGCTAATGATGATGATATGATATGTACGTGCATGCTGTCAATCTGCAAGGCAACACTGAGAGTCTACGGCAATCACGCCTATCATCACCTGAAGGCGGGCGGGTGGTCCAACACCGGAGCCCGATGCGCAAAATTATTGTCTGACCCGGTGGAATGCTATTGCTGATTCTCCGAAAGGCACCATTGCCCTTAAACGATCTCCCATTCTCCTGTATGACACAGGCTCTGACATATGTCAATCCCCTCTTCTGCTGCAGGACTGAGGCTCTGACAGACAAATAAATGCTGCCCCCCAGGTCACAGTAGCCATGTAGTGGCTTTTTTTTTTTTTTTCCCTTTTCCCCTTTCAATTAGTGGCTTCTGATGGACTGCCATGATGGTTATTATAACTTATTAACTTATATAATTATATTAGTTTCTCTTTTCATGTGGTGATGTTTTTAACTTTTTACTAGTTTTTAATTCTCCCTGTGATTTTGGGTCTTTATTGCACATTTGACCTCCAGAGGTCAGACAGATGTTGATGATGGCCTCTCTTCTCCCGAATAGTTTATTTGGGGCAAGTTTCAGTCCAGGAATAAGGTCGTAATGGCGGCAAGTTCAATTTGGGAGAATTTGGGAGAAGAGTCGGAGGCACGGGAGGTGTCGCAAAAGAGAAAGTCAAAACACGCATATACCAAGTCATTTAGCGACACAAATGCGAGTGTCTCAATTTGACTTTCCATTTCAGACCTCAACGAGCCCTTCACTTCAATAAGTCATGTGGTGACAGAGAGAAGTACCATCTGCTAGGGATGGTCATTGGCCTTGGAAGCAGCGCTGAAACAGACCATCAAAGCATTGAGAGTCCCATCCCAACTCCTACATGGCCTGATGTGGATCCACGGTGGACATTATCCCATCCACCCATGGGTCTAGGTGTAACAGGATTATTCAGCTCTCTCTCTCTCTCTCTCTCTCTCTCTCTCTCTCTCTCTCTCTTCAATACATTGCGCGTAGTGCTGCATACACGACATTCCGGCGAAGACTGAGGGCATACACACACTAGGCCCTCAAAACTGCAAAATCGAAAAATCAGTGGCCAGATGGAGTCCTTGTAAAAGGAGGACTCGATCCCGGCCGCTGATTTCGCAACTTTGCGATTTTGAAGGCCGCCTCGTCTGAGTATGCTGTGACTGCGGTGTGGAAACACAAATACAGGAGGATTTGTCCTGTGGTTGTTGTAGGGCTTTTCGCTGCTATACTATGTTAGCCGCCACGGGGGAAGATGAAGATTCGGCGAAAGCCTCTGCTGATATGTCCCACTTGTACATCTCTTTCTTTGCACCTTGTTGACTTGTGGCCTTGCCAGAGGCCTGGTAGGCCCAAAGCGTTTTGCGGCTTTTGCCGCCTGCTGGCACCATAATTTTTGAAGATTTTGTGCCAGCGTCTGTGACCTGGGGGCTGGGGGGGGCTCATAGCTTTTCGGGTTGGGTGCTACCGGGTCGGAAAAATCAATAGCTTTCTTAATTAATCACTTGAAAGTTAAAAAATTAAAATTTAAAGGGGGAAACAACACGGGAGTCGCAAAAATGAGTTATAATTGCACTGCAGGCCTCTGTTTCGTTCCTGCCCTCCGAAAGTCGCAGTGAGGCGCTCGCGGCCGGTACATGCGAAAGGTACTGGTTGTTTGAACCACCAGTGCCTCTGAGGCACTCCTGAATATATATATATACAGTTTGTCACAGCCCCTCGTTTGTTGTCCTCTTCTCTCTCTCTGCCTACGGTTTACCGGGCAGTTCTATTTGATGATATATATATATATATATATATATATATATATATATATATATATATATATATGAGAGTCGGTGAAACTCCGACGAAACAGTTTGTCACAGCCCCTCGTTTGTTGTCCTCTTCTCCCTCTCTGCCTACGGTTTACCGGGCAGTTCTATTTGACGATATATATATATATATATATATTGTCCTCTTCTCCCTCTCTGCCTACGGTTTACCGGGCAGTTCTATTTGTGACGATATATATATGTTGAAGTTGGTGATGTTCGACATGAATTCGAGAGTTAATATTTTTTGGAAACAAATTAGAAACATATGAAAAAATGAAAGTCGGTGATGCTCTCTACCCCTTTGCTCAGTCTTCCACAATGCACCAGCAGCACGCGAATCAGCATGCATCCCTGCCTATGTGGCGACGATGATGGTCAGTCGTCACCTCCACCATCAGAAGAGAGAGCTGGCAGGCATGCACTCGATTCAAGCAGAAAGGGTACAGGGACTTGGGAAGAAAGCCAAAAAGCCACAATGTGAACTATGGCGGTTTTTTTTTTTTTTTTTTTTTTTTTTCCACCCAAATACAACGCTTGGTCATTAAATCTGTATTTGGAACAACTATCAGTCTACTAGTTACTGGGTAGTTAATGAATGTGTGGCTTCTAAAGGTGGTAAAGAAAAGCAGATAAAAAAAAATAAAAAAAAATAAAAAAAAATAAAAAGAAAAATAAATAAAAATAAATAAAGGCGGTAGTGAACAAGTTGTGCAAGCTGTGGTAAGAACCCCTTGCAAGCAGTGAAACAGTATCTACTGCACCTTTGAAAAAAAGGAAGAAAGAAAGAAAGAAAAAATTAAATTTCAAAAAAAGAAGGAAAGAGAAAAAGAAAGAAAGAGGAAACAGGAAAAAAAAAAAAAAAAGGAAACAGGAAAAGAATGAGAATCTGTTGCCATGCTCCTTTCCTAAAAGGGACAGGGCACTGTCACTGGCGGTGAGCGTTTTGAACGACTGCTTTGCGGTAAGGTATGCATCATGTAGTCTGCAACCTCCTCTTTCTTTCTTTCTTTCTTTCTTTCTTTCTTTCTTTCTTTTTTTTTTTTTTTTTTTTTTTTTTTTTTTAAGAAGGACGACAGCGTGGAGATATCATCATCATCGTTCAACTGACCGGACACAGTTTCATTGAGAGTTATTTTTACTCATTTGATTCCCCATTCGCATTCAGACTCAGAACTGTGTTTCAACGGTTCATGAGGGTATCACCTGAGCTAGACCACCAGTTGGTAGCCTGCTAGTTTTTTTTCTGTCTCCAGGGCGGAGGTCCCACTAGCAAAGAGGAGCGGATCTGAATGCCTGAATCTGGATATGTTCGTGGAGAGGTGCAGGAAACCGAGATGGAACTGCTTTTCTGCATCTCTGCACAGAGCACATCCAGATTCAGGAGCTTAATCCAATCCTCGTTTGCTAGTGGGACCTCGCCCCACATACTAGTTGCTTCCCGCCTACAAATGTTTTCTTTTTTATTTGCATTTTTTTATTATTATTACTTTTAAACCAACTCACACGATTCATTAAAAAACACACGTGATCGAGGCCGGGGACCTCACAATTCCACCCGGAAGTTATCCTGGCAGCATTAGCCAGTTTCGCTTATGGAATAAACTCACCTTAAGCCCCACCTACCTTTACTGGACTTCCCTACAACATAAACTTCTGACTACCGTCTTCCCCCGAACACAACGCACCCTTATTTTGGCTGTATCTGGCCGGAAATGTGGCTTGTATACAGTCATTTTTAGGGTGCGTTATGTTCGGGGGAAGACGGTAGTGTCCTACTGCCTATTTTGCAACTGTGGGAGCTCGTTATCGCCCCTTCTGTCCTTTTTTTTTTTTTTTTTTTGCTGCTAAATACACAGGCCTACGATGGTCTGGCCCCGGCCCAGTTCGGCCGAGTGGAACTCTGTTCCATTGTAACCCCCATGGCACTCTCCCACCCTACCAACCCGTTTGCGGTCTCCTGTGACTTCCGACAGGAACCGAGTGCCCTGGCTCGTCCTACTCTCCGGACTAACTCCTACCTCGCTAACCATCTAGCCACTGTGATATCACTAGCTTATTGCCTGTGAAAGAGGCCAAGCCCCCCGCTCTTGCACAGGTTTCTGCAAACCATTTCAGACCAGACCTTCTATTGCCTGACAGGACTTTCCTCCTCCAGTCTGCTCTGATTTCCACTCTGAGCATATTTTTGAACATTCGCTCCGCCTGTGCTTCTTCCAGCCCTTGGTCTTGAAAGCGCCTGCCATTCCTATCCGCCCAAATCAACCACATCATGACCGCTCGGGCCACCTGCCCAATATATCCCCATCCCTGACTACTTGACATGCCGTCTGGGAGAAACCCAAACATCACCCACCGTTTGCCCCTGCGCATGAAATCCCCAGACATCTTGGTCCAGTGTTGGAACCACCAGTTCCACCATTTCTGTGATCTGGGCCAGTTCCACCAAAGATGGGTCATAGTCTTAAACGGCCACTTACGACGATCGCACTCTAGCCTGACGCTCATACCCCTGTTTTCCAACCATCTTGCTGTGGGCACTGCATTGTGTGACTGTCGCCAGAGGAGAGATGCATACCTCTGAGACGGGATGGTTGCTAATTGCCTCCACAACTTCGAGCGTTCTCTTCCTTGCGGCGTTAGTAAGGTCGGCTGTGCTGTCTCCCATCGTGCCGCCACTAGTTTTGCCATCATCTTCTCCTTAGGAGAGAGTCTGTTCCTTATGAGCTTGGTTGACATGTTCCTGAGGTCCGATACAACTTCTGGTCCCGAACTCCATCCCCACATCAGAGGATCAATCGTCAGCTGCCTTTTTGCAGACCCTCCTGCTACCAACTTGTAGACTGACGGTTCCCCCCTCCCCTGCAGTCTTACCGCGCGCACTCTGACTTCTTCCAACCCCCCCAAACCCCATCTAGTGGTTGACTGGTATAGCGGTAGGATATCACTGTGTTCTTCTATCCTATTATACTCCTCTACTTCGCACTTGCCACTACCATCTTCATGCCAGCCTTTGAGTTGCAGGAATGTTTGCCGCCCTTGATCCGACACCGGTTTCAGCCAGGTTCCAAAGAAGTTTACCCCCTCCGGTCCCAGAAGGGTTTTCCAATCCCTCGGAATTGCAGCTATAATTTGGTGCCTACTTCCTGCATTGGTAATTGTCCGAGTTTCTCTTTCAACTTGCTTGAGGAGTGCCACTGATTCGTGCTCTCATCTCACAGGTCCCCCACCACGGAGACTCCCCGCTGCACCCATTTCTGTCCAAAGTTCCCTGGAGACCTTGCTTCTGAGAAACAACTGCCTTCAAAGTTTCTGATGAGATAATTGTCGAAAAGAGGTTGATTCATCACCTCGTCCTTTGATTGAGGTATCACCCTCACGTCCGGTTTTGTCTTGCTCCATGCAGCCAGCACATTTCCCCATAATTTCAATTTGACCTTCTTCTTCAGGAAGGAGTCCATCATCATCGAGACCCACACGTCTGAAGGCCTGCTCAGGCCCCATTCCTTCTGCAGAATGCGCTCGGCCAAGTGGCACCAGTTTGGGGCGTTTTCTGCTTCCGCCACCTTTTGGATCCAACTCGACAAGAGTACCAAGTTCTGAGAACCCGGGTCTGTAATAGACAGGGCCCCCTCCTCCCTAGGTCTGCAGATCGTGTCCCAAGCTACTTTAGTTATGTAGCCCTGGTCTTCCTCTACTTGTGGCTTACCAAATAAACTTCCTGGTTGCCGCTCTGATGTGCTCAAGTGTTTCGTTCGATAACTTGCAGACCCTGAGGACGAACCATAGTAGTGAAAATGTGGAGACTGTGGTGACGAGGGCTCTCCCCATCAGCGACAGATGGGGGCCCCTTCCCCAACTCCTTATTCTGGCCAGTACTCTTTCTTGCAGGAGGAGCTCTTGCGAAGAGGAGCAATCTTGGAGTGCTACCAGCACGCCCAAAAACCTTTCTGCCGCGTTCACCGGGACTCTCTTCATTCCCCACTGGGCTTGAAACTGGTATATTCCTCTGGGAGGAAAAAGTTGGACTTGTTCCAGTTTATCGCCGCTTCGGACAGGTGCCATACTTCTGGAGGCAGGCCCGCAGTGCTTCCAAAGAGTCCCTGGAGTTGGCCGAGATTGCCAGGAGATCGTCTGCAAGTGCCTTGATTCTGCAGTCCCTCCCTTCCGCCAGCTCTAGTCCTCTAATGCTCGGATTGGCTCTGATGGCACACATGAGTACCTCTAACTGGAGGATGAATAGCAAGGGGGCCAACGGGCATTCCGACAGTTTGAATTCCTCAGAACAGACCTCGTTTACTTGTACTACCGCTGTTGCGAACGCGTACAGCGCTTTAACCCAACTGCAGAATGGGTCTCTGAAGCCCAAGACTCTCAATGTGGTCATCACGAACGTCCAGTTGACCCGATCATATGCTTTCTTGAGGTCAATCATTAGGACGACAGTGTCCAGGTCTTCCTCTTCTATTAGTTTCAACGCTTCCATCGCTGTTGCTATGTTATCAAAAATAGACCGACCTTGGACAAAGGCCCCCTGGTCTCTGCCTACCAAGCTTGTCAACAGTTTCCCTAATCTACGCGCCAAGGCTTTTGCTAGGATCTTATAGATAATGTTCAACAACGATATTGGTCTCCAATTTCTCACCTCTGACCGATCTCCTTTCTTATACATTAAGGTACTTACTTCTCTGGTCATCGACTTCCCCAACTGCCCCCTTGTCAAGATACCGTTATACAATTGTACACCGGCACCTCCCAACAGGCCAGGAAGAACTCCACTGGTAAGCCATCATCGCATGACGCTTTACCCTTCCCCATGGTTTTGATGATTTCTCTGAGTTCTTCTACTGTTATCGGTCTATCCATCTCTCTCCTTCCCCGTTCTGTAACCTTGACCGTGATCACGTCCCAAAAGGTACTTTCTTTTATAAGGTCTATTTCCCAGTTCCAAAAGGTCTTATGGGTCGTCAAGATATCCCTGAACTAGTCCACTGCATATTTGCACAGATCCTTGTTTGTGTGTGCTGTCGGCAACCCCATCAGGTGTGGATGCTGGAGTTTGTGCTTTTGGACCCTCTTGCAGCTTGGCAGCAGTCTGCGGAAACATTCCTTCGTCATCGTGTTTCTAGTGATTACACCTTTCTCTTGTAGGATTGTCTCCCATCTAGACTGTTTTTTCACTTGGTACTGCTCTCATTCGTTGATTCGGGCCGCCCTCTCCTCTGCCCATGCGAGTTTCGAAATCAGGTGTACCCTCGTTCTTTTCTCTGCCTCTTCCACTCTTTCTTTTAACCTCCTTTCCTCTCTGTTCCTCATGTAGGCTGCGATCGATGAGAACACTTCAAACTTCGACGAGATGATGCGGAGTCCTGCATCCCACCATTGTTCATATGTGTCAAAAACCACTCTCGCCTGTTTCCAAGAAATCCACTGTTGGTTGGTCCAGTTCCGCCAGCCCTCGTCCTCCAAATTTGCAGAGTTAGCCGGAAGTATCCTGGGCCTCTGGGCTCCGCCCGTCTCTCTATTCTGGCCTTCAGAGTTACTGGTTTATGGTCCGACATGCCCGCATGACACAATTGGACAACAATGGCGGACTGAGTAAAACACGTGGCACAATTGCTCCTGCCGCAGCCGCCGAGCTTGAGAACCACGTGAAGTCTTCGGTTAAGGGGTATAGCTCCCTGAAGATGTCCGTCAGGCCCCACGCTTCCCTCCACAGGAGAAAAAACTTCTCTATCCTTTTTCAGGCCCTCTTCGGCTTCTGAATGCACACCAAGTTCCAATCTCCCCCTATTATTATATTTTTTGTCCTCGGTAAGCAGTAAGGGAGAGATTTAAATCTTTCGGCTCGTTAGGTGCATAGACCGTAGCTACTACTCTCTCAACATCATCAATCAGGAGTTTTAACCACACCCATTTACCCCATAAGTCCGAGTCAAAATCAATGAGCTCTTCCTCCAAGCTTTTTTGGACTAGGATGGTCATCCCTCCTCTAGTGCCCCGTGCCGAGGACCAGAGTTGAGGGTCATCCCACCAATCCGTGCGTTGTGCTAATTTAGCTTCTGACAACTTCGTCTCTTGTAGGAACATGATGTCCACTCTTCTCTCTTGAATCCACCTCTTCAGCCGCTTTCCCTTTTGCTTTCCCCCGGTATCCCCCAGTCCTTTCACATTCCATGTACCTACTTTAATTTTCCCCATCCCTGGTGGCTAGCTTCTCGTTTTCCACTCGGATCTGGACGTGATCTGACTAGACGGTACCTTCCCTCTCCTGCAACGGGCTAGTGTTCTGCCACTTTTCCGCGAAAACTTCCGGGACAAAACCTGATTCCAAGTTCCGGTTCAGTGGCATACGTTCATTCAGAGCTCCGAGAATGGAAGCAGAGATCCCTCAGGCTGGTTCTACCAGCACACTATCAAGTTCGTCTCCCGGAACTCCTAGTAGTAGGCGGAGGGGCATACACGTTAACCCTACCGATGGCAAGCCCGCCCAGTGTTGCATCGAAATTTCTTGCATCTCTCAGTGGAATGAAGAACTTCAGGCGTTTACCTACCGGTGTATCCACCGTGAGCTTGGGCATAGGATCCTCTACGAAAAGCAAAAGTGGTCAGCATAAGTTTGCCTTACTCTAGACTCGATCAGGTTTGGAGTGGGAACCCCGCATAAGGACGTAGATGGTAAGACTGTCCCCCCAGCCTATTTACCAGTCTGAGAATGTACGGTTCCTGTCCGAGGAGAGTACAGATAAGAGGCAATAGCAGCTTCTCCTCCGGTTGCTGCTCCCCCACGTAACGAGTAATTACCACATTCGGGATCGGATTTTGCGAGCCACCTACATCCCCTCCTTCCCTCTGGGAAGTTCCACTGTGCTCTTGCTGGGGAATTGACGACTGACCCTGAATCATGGCGTTCTAGTTTCTTCCATCGCCGGAGACGTCAATTCCCACCACTCTCTCTACCACCCCTGGTAGAGGGCCTAACATCTCCTGTCCTCGTCTCGAAAACGCCGATTGGCCCTGCCCCTGGCCAGGGTGGTGCCCTGGCCAGAGGCATTGACTTCCTCCTTGTAGACCACTGATTGCATGATTCGTCCAGTGGTCGTATCCGGCTGCCCCGTTCTGTGGTTGTTGCCACGAACAAAGAGTATTCGTGGCCGCTAGGTACAGATCGCTGGCACCTGGGATTGATACCCATGATCCTAATCGGATATCTGCTTGCCTCGAGTGCTCCCCCGGTGCCGACTGATATAGCTCTCTCAGTCCATGTTGCACGGGTTGCTGCATACTTGGGAGATCTCCCATCGGAGCGGCCGCTCGATCTCGTGGTCTGCTTGCTAGGTGGCCGAACCCCCCTTGTCTTCTTGTCGCTGCCTCGCTAAACTCTCCTCCACTTGAGGGAACGATGTGTTGATCTCTGGCCGCCGATCTGATCCCGCAGTCGAATACCACTTCGCCTTGTTGAGGGCCACGGTTGCGACCTCCGACTGCATCCTATTCACTCGACGAGGCTTCATCGGCTCTTGGACAGCCGTCCGATTCCGTATGGAACCACCATTTGCACCGAGTGCACCATGGCTTGTTCTTATTGACAAGCTGTACGTTGTATAACTTTGCATCGTCGAGCTTCATTGCGAGGATCGCCTCAAACCTTTCTTCCGCTTCCCTTGCAAGTTCGAATTTCAAATTCATAAGCTTCGGGCGTGTGGCGTCTGGCTCTGGGGGGTGACGTGTAATGATAGGGCCCAACACTTGGGTAATCAAATCGCCCACATGGAACATAGCACGCAATGGTACTCTCAGAGCTACGACCCAGAACTTAGTTTCATCATCTTGTCTTCTCCGCTCCTCTAGCTCTGTCCTTGTCATCCATGCTTTAAATAGCATCTTATACTCGACTCCTCTAATCACCACCACATCGTCTGCCTTTGCCACTAGCCATTGAGCCATCTCCCTCGACTTAGCAACGTATGACATCACATTGGGCCCTTCTCCGTGGACCCTCCCTCTCTTGAACCCTCTTGCAAACGGCTTCTTCCTTAGCCAGCCGTTCTCGTATGCCCGAATCAGGTCTTCTCTGGTCCTCATCGGTACGTCTCTCGCTTCTCCCTGGAAAATCGCCGTCACTGTCCTCTCCTTGAGCCACGCCGTGGTTAGTCTGTTGATTTGCGGATTAACCTTGAAAATGCGAATACCGTTCTCCATGACAAACTCTCTGTGGCGTTAATTCTCTAGGAAAACGCCATCCTCATAACATTTCGCTATTAGCAGTCGTATCCGGTCTTCTTCAGATAACGGCACCCCGTTTGCCTCCGGACGAGCCTGACGGTTTCCCCGGTCCATCCTTGATACCTCGCTCAGCTGACTCCTGTTGAGCCTTTAGTGTTGCTATTCTTGTCCCTCTCCTTCCTCCTACTCGCTATGTTCACGTCAAAAGCGGGCGCCTCCGTGTGTGGCGCTCGCCCAGACACCCTTCTCTTACAACACATGTACGCGTATATCAACTTCTCGTGATGATAACACTGACTGGCTATGTGGCCGGTCCATGTGGCGCCTACCTCCCTTCCCACGCGGGTTGGTTGCTCGGTTATTGCCGACCGAGGAGGCTACGCTCTCGCTAGCGCATCCTGGCGGTGCGCTACGCGAGGGACCAGAGCAGCGTTAAACTGCTAGCGCTAACTTGGGCACTCCGGGCGCTGGCCGCCGCGCCCCCTTTTTACAAATGTTTTTGGAAGAAATGCCCAAAAATGTTTTTGGAAGAAATGCACAAAACACAAAATGACCGTTGAACATTCGGCACACATGCAAACACTGCATTCCCATGTGCATTTGCTCAATTCCACTGTTGGCAGCCCAAAAAAAAAAAAAAAAAAAAAAAAAAAGAAGAAGAAGAAAAGAGTTGGCGGTAACGAGTAAATAACATGCATTGCCTTCCCTTCAGATTTCAAACCTTTTTTTTTTTTTTTTGTGTGTGTGTGTGTGTTGTTGTTCTGTTCTTTCAACTTAGTTTACTTTTTTCAAGTTTTTTGCACAAATAAAAGCATCATTGGTGGCTGTCCATCAGAGAAGAAGGGGTGCCAAACCCCTTTCTGACGGAGGGGCACCTACCTTCATGGGGAGCTCAACACGTGTCGGAAACTAACTCCAACAACAACAACAACAACAGCAAAAAAAACAAAAAACAAAAACCACCACCACCACCAACAACAACAGCAGCAAGAAAGGGAGAACCCTAAACTCGAAATGAACTTTGAAATTCGAACGTTTGGCGTGCAAACGGTCATTTCGCATTTGCTCTATTCCCTGTACACTGTACAGTAATGACTAATCCATTTTCAGACAATGTGCCATTTATTTATGAGCTGTACTGGGGCCTCGACACACTAGCATCGTTTAAAACGGTGTGTGGCATTCTTTTCTCATTTAAAAACGCATAAACAATGCTATCCACGGGACCTGACATAGACATCATGACAGTACACCCTATGCATCCACACTACACCCTATGCATCCACACTTCCACCAACCCGGTACATCTGCATGCGACCTTCCCGCCGGCCTGTTTGCAGTCTTCCACGGAAATCGCAATATTCTCAATTTCTGCAAAAAAAAAATAGCAAGGCGCGAAGCTTCAAAAACATCCCCCCCATAAAAAACCCATAGTATTGAAGCTTAGCGCCAAAGCAAAGTGGCTAACTAAATGGCCAACAAATTATTTTTAACAAATTCTACTGGCCGATGGGCAGCTGCCTCCACGAAAACAAAGACAATCTACACTAGCAGTGGATATGCTACTGTATCAGCGACTGACGGATGTCACGGACGGCAGCGATAACGGAGGAGCACAAGCGTAAATCGGACGTAGTGGGTCAAGGCCCCCTGGGGGCCTGGGGCAAGGTCCCACTTGCACGGATTAGGAGATTTCGGCCGTTGATCTTTGCTATCTACGGTCAGTATCTCTTAATGCCGAAAGTGTACCTGGTTAGGTGATCTTCTCTCGCGTGTTGTGAATAACTTTTTTTTTTTTTTTTTTTTTTACTAGAAAAAAGAAAATCGGGTACACTTTCTTCTCTTTTTGTTAAAAAAAAAAAAAAGGGAAATCGCTCAGGTACACTTTGGGGCGGCTTCTCAGTGACTAAATGTCTCTTGTGTCACTGCTACCTGTGTCATTTCCTTAGAAGACCCCTGTCACATCTGCATCTTGGGCCTGAAACACTTTTTCAGTAGATGCGGAAAAAATAACGTCCATTCCAGCAAGTATCCTGCCGTTAGCCCACCCTTGCATTGAAAATGTATCTGGATGGCAGACAGGACAGGATTCATTCAGACTGATTGAACATTTTTTTGTGTGTTTCGGACCTTGGAAAGGTCCAGATACATTTGGTTTGCTGCCAAGTGGAGCCACATTTGCTGCCCAGTGAAGCCACATGCAAGGAACATGAGTATGAACGAAGCACATAAATCCAGAATGCAAAATCACACTGAAGTCCAAGTATTCAAAGCCAAAGCAGATAGCACATGGAACCGAGTAACCATCCCATTGAGAATGATACAGAAGAATCGTGAGTCAATGTCCATACCCAACAGCGCAACACCAACAGCATAACCCAAATGTAGCTCTCTCTTGTGAATGGCGCCAGGCGCCCTATCTACTCTACCGCCTATCCTACAACTACAGCAATGAACAGCAACCAGACAACTTGACTACCAGCGAGTGATGATGTCAACACCAATGCAGACCTCCACCATCACCAGGTACGTGTCCTCTTCCCCACACTCTCCTTTGTTACCCACACAGTGCCCTTCACCTCCGAAGTACCAACTTCGCCCTCACCTCCCCTGCACCCTCATGCGGCCCGGCTATGACCGCCAGTGCCCTGCACGCAGGCAGCTCCCTACCGCCTAGCGCTGGCCTGCCCTGTCTTAGCGCAGCGCTGCTCTGCATAGCGCAGCACACTTGCATCTGCGCAGCGTGCCCGCATATGCCAGCATTGGCCAAGATGCCTGCTGCCTCGCCCTGCTTGCCTATATGCCAATGCAGCATGTGGGCGGCCTCCCTTCAGCTTGTGACCGGGACCCAGAGGCTGAAACCTTCCCGATACAGTTGGGCCCCGGAGTAATGCAGTTGCGCCTCTCTTCTCAAGGCCTGCGGCCAGATTCAGATAGTGGGCCGATTTTCCCTTTGGCATTTCGGCCTCTCTACCCAGCATGCATTGTCGGCCTCACGTTCGAGTGCCCAGGGCCTAACTAACTCAGAGGCCCTGGGCATTTCAGCATTTGCTGAAATCCGAGACTCGGTGCACTCCAACCAACTGGCGTGCTGCAAC
>BFEA01000812.1:117539-128400 GCA_003427395.1 Chara braunii | reverse complement strand
CTCTCTCTCTCTCTCTCTCTCTCTCTCTCTCTCTCTCTCTCTCTCTCTCTCTCTCTCTCTCTCTCTCTCTCGGGTGTGACACCACTCAACCAGAGGGGTCCAAAGGAGGGGCGAAGCCGTTTGCTGACCACCTTCAGCGGGCAGAGCGAACGTCTTTGGTCCTCAACAACGATGCGCCACGTCAAATGTCGACGTCGCGGGACTCCGACTCGAGTGCGCAGGACGGAAGGGATCCCTTCGGTACACGAAGGCCCTCGCCCTACGCGATCGAACAACGGAACTAACAGGGGAACGAGGCAAAAGGAAAAAGAGGTACGATGGCCGATTTAATCATGCATCCAGGCAGACAATCGCCACTCAACACCCAAGGACCACATACATGCATACGCAGACTCACACCCCTTCACAGACCATCTCACCGCGACTCACTCCCATGCATACAACCGATTACCCACTCGATGGGACGTTGCGTACATCTCACGGAGACAAAGCAACAATGGAGAAAAGAAAGCGAGTTTCCTTGTACACAAAATTTTCCAATTGGCTGACGCCCTCAAGCGCAACCGCAAACTTCCCAAGGACCACCGACCACCATAGCCACAAGACCCTATCGTGATCGGCGCCCGATCTCCACCACTGCTCAATCCCTCCAGTTGGCTTACCCCGAGTCTATCGCTAAGCCCGACCCACGTCGTCACCCCGCCCGTAACTTGGGCTCGTCGAGCCCGTTCGACGTCGTGGACGTTCGCGCATAGCTCGCGCAGCATTGCAGCTGAGATCAAAGAGAGGGAGAGGAGGGGGTTGCGACAATTTATAGCGTGGGAGGCGGCGAGTTGTCAGCGCGAGGTGCGGGCAGCGCCGGTTGTAGACAAGCAGGACAGAAGAAGGGTGAAGGGTTTCGGAAGGGGTGTTCCGCGGAGTCGCGTGGTCAGGCGTGATTGGGGTGTTCGTTCAAGTGGTGCGCCTTTTCGCCTTCCACATTGATCCGTGCATCCCAACTACGCAGCCATTCACTCGCGGAGGAAGATAGGGTGAGGATCGAGCTGGACATAGGGGGAGACGAAGAGTCCTGCATGGGGGAAACGCGCACAGTAAGAAAGAAAAATGGCGCGGGGATGCAAAGCAAGAAACGGGGTTGCGAGGCGCGTGAAGAAGTCGGAGCTTAGGCGCGCGCGCGCAAAAAATTCAAAAAGGTCCCAACCGAAACCGTTTCTTGGTTTTCATACCGCGGCCGCTATTCGCCCGCGCGGGAGTTATTAACCAAAGAAAAGTGAAAAAGTCGTTTCAAAAAGAAAACAAAAGTAAAAAGAAAGAAAACCCCCTTTTTGTTCGCATCCGTACTTCGGGGCTTCCAGGGGATTTTTCCTCAGGGATACGGCAAGCCGCGCGGTACGGGTCTGAGCTTATCACATCCATTTTTTTGTGGAAGGGGAAGAGGCTCTGACACCGTTGGCACCATGGGAGTAGTAGGCCCTTTTGCTCTAAGTTAGTGTGATCTGTCAACCAATCATTGGTTGGCAAACATCTGTGGGCGATTTGCCAGTGTAGAGAAGTGATTTTCATGGGTCTTGCCTTTTGTTCCTGGAACCATTTGATTGGGGTCAGGAGGGAGCGATCCACATTCAAGTGTCTGGCCCATCTATCGTTAATGACGTCTCTCAGCCGTCTCTTTGGTCTAAGCATTTTATAGGCTGATTTGACTGACAATTGGTGTAGGCTGATGTGTCCTGCTTTGGGACCTACCCTTTGGTGGGGTTCCCAAGACCATTCATCCGGATCCAGAGGCAGGTCCTGGATTGGTTTGAAGGGCTGGAACACCACCCTCTGCCCTTTCTCTTCTAAGACTCTTACTCTATATATCACCCCCCGGGTTACTAGGCTGTGGTGAGGTTTTCAGAAAGAAAACAAAGGGGGTAACTTCCTTCAGTAGAGTCACGAAAACGAGTTATAATTGCACTATGGGGCAAGATACAGTTTGCAATTGCACTTCGGGCACCCTACCTGGCCAGAAAGCCGGGTTGAATAAATTGCCCGAACTGCGATTCGAAACTGTATCTTGGCCCGTAGTGCAATTATAACTCATTTTCGTGACTCCCGTGTACACGACGTATCCTTTGCGCCCTACCTCAGAGTTCCCTGATCCCTTTCCGCCCCATCGCCTCTTCATGGTATGGACTCTATGGAGCAGCGTAAACATCAGAAGTAGGTCTACCCGCGGTGGGGGATGCAGAACGTCAGGCAATCAACCAGCCAGTCGGGGGTGACAGCAGGCAGGGGCAAAGATTATCGTGGTTTTGATGGTTCAAGGAAACTGGTTATGACTAGACCAAAAAGCAAGAAAGATGAGGGGTTCGGTTTGGGCATGTTGGGGTTAGGGGAGGGGTCTCAGTCCGGGGGCAGGGGGAAAGGGGGGGGACCAGGCTGCAATTATAGCAGATGTTTGCCACAAAGCCTGCTCAGTCAACCCTCTGGAACCCAGAGTAATCACTGCTGGCAGGCTGTTCTCAGCTATCTGAATTTCTTGTATATGGGACGCTGGACCCACTTTCCAGCAGGTGAAGCTCCTCACCAATAGATGGAGCCAACGCCTGGGTGGTAGTAGTGTCTGCTCGTACCAGCTCCTGTCTCTTATACACATCTAGATGTGTATAAGAGACAGCCGTCGAGTATCCCACCTCTACAAAAACCTGGGCTTCAAAAAAAATAAAAATCAACAGTGCAGATGCAGCTGGAGTGGTGGTTTGAAAGGGACTTCATGTATGTATAATGGGACACTGGGCCCGATTCCCAGCATGTGTTGCTCTATTCATGTATGTATAATGGGACACTGGGCCCGATTACCAGCATGTGTTGCTCTCCACGAATAAGAATGGGGCCGTCCAAAGGTGGAGCCTTCATGAGACTGGGGGGTCCTACCACCAGCCACATGAAAGGACCACTACTTCTGATTGAAAAATAAAGGGGAAACAACGCGGGAGTCACAAAAACGAGTTATAATTGCACTATGGGCCAAGATACAGTTTCGAACAGACTAACAAACTTGGGGGAAAAAAAAAAAAAACTTTTAACTTTTTCTATTGCTTAAGAGAAAAAGACACGAAGCCACGTTCTTCTTCGCCCAAATTCACCTTGACTACCTACAACTTCTCCCAAGCCTATAAAGGGGATGCCTGCAGGCATAGCTACTTCTTCCAATCAAGGGATGCATGACAAAGTCACCCTATGTGGCAGTGGTAAAAAAGGATTGCCTTGTAGGCAACCATGTTTAAAAAAAGAAGGAGAGGAAAGAAAGAAAGGACTGACGCGTAGGGGATCCTATGCAACACAAGTGTCCAGCTCCACACCATTGAACCTGTCTCTTATACACATCTAGATGTGTATAAGAGACAGCCTATAAAGGGGATGCCTGCAGGCATAGCTACTTCTTCCAATCAAGGGATGCATGACAAAGTCACCCTATGTGGCAGTGGTAAAAAAGGATTGCCTTGTAGGCAACCATGTTTAAAAAAAGAAGGAGAGGAAAGAAAGAAAGGACTGACGCGTAGGGGATCCTATGCAACACAAGTGTCCAGCTCCACACCATTGAACCAAGTTTTTTTGGGACAAAAGGGGAAAGAAAATCAAAAAAGGAAAAGGGAAAACCAGTTTAAACCAACAGTTCGGTTTTATTTTATTTTTTTGCTTCTTTTGACTGTTCAAGGATACAGTATAGACCCTAAGAGGTGGACCCCACTGCCTGGCGCCCTGGAAATAAATTGGCAGACGGGTGTTTTTCAGACTCCACTCGTCTGGAAACCCGCATGGAAACCCACAATGGAAAGCTTTTTCAGACCCCATCAACCGTGGAAGGATGTAGCTGGAAGAATGTCAGAAGCATTTCTACATGGTTGGCAGCCTGGAAACCGGCGACGTCATCCTTCCACGACCTTTCCAGAATGGCCTCCCAACCGACTAGGGAGGGGGGGATGTTCTCCCTTGGAAAAATGAGGCCGTGTGTGGGTGGTCCAGCTGACACGGCAGACCGTTCTATGGTCGGGCAAGCCCTCACGGACATCCGCTGTCCTTTTGCACAGTTCCGATGTGGGCCCTTGCATGGCTGCCCTGCGCGGCCCCTCGTTTTCGAAACGGCAACAGTTTTCGAATTTGAAATCGGGCGGGCTGGGGACGATGACCAGCCATGCAGTGGCACCATATGAACGCACGTGCGAATCCTGTTAGCCGTGCACACTGTCCTCATCTCGACTGCCGGGATCCGAATGTGTGTTCGCAGTGCAATGCCATCGCTGACGAGAATCGTAGGCGCAGGGCGTGGGGCCTGTGCTCAGGGTCATCGATTTTGGGGGCGTCATTGGCCAGGGTGTGGGCGACGGTTGCATTCGGAAGGGCTGGGCGGCGTGGCGACGGTCACCCGGGCAGGGAAGGTTTCGGGAGAAGCTGTTTCGCCAGTTTCTCGGAGTGTGGACGCACTGCATCGATTGCTGCTTCATCCCGGATGGGCTGTTTCTCGGGCTGTGGTTCCACGTCTGTCGGCATTATCATCATCAACTCTTCATCATCCTCATAGGATTCTGTGTGGCCACACTGCTGACAGCAAGCTTTGCCGGCGTTGTCTGGACAGGACTGCACGTGAGCGTACTCCAATCTCCACATCCGCTCAGTGTCCAGATGGCGGTTGCTCCTTCTTCCTGTCATTACCGTGCCTGCCCATCATGCCTTCATCGTTGCTGCCCCCCTGCCGTTGTCATCATCCACAAAGCAAGCAGTGTTGGCGGAGGAACATTACGATTGTGCACTTTGATAGGCTGCTGCTGTTTGGTTGTCGTCATTGTCGTCATCACGGCGTTGTTCTTGTCCATATTCTTGTTGTGCGTTGTTCTCTTCTTGTGCTTGTAGTGGGCGGTACAAGGATTGCAGCGGTGCAGGCCGGTGAGCTGCTTTTGCTGCTCAGCGTCGAAGTGGATGGCAACGAGTACCTGTAACAGTTGTCCTTTGTGGCATTTGCAGGGGGAATGGATCCGGGACGGTGGAGGGCGGACACCGTTGGAGGCATTGAGGGGGGGTTCCCAACGCAGGACGGACGCCCGCAGGCAGCCGGTCCGTACTCATGTCCGTCGTCGCCAAGGCTTCAGTCCTTCACCGGACAACTATACAACGGGGGGCAAGGTGCACCGATTCATGCCGAATGCCGTAAGTTCCAACGGCCCCTTTTCGACGCCCAGGGGACTGCTGAACGATGAAACCCACCACCAATTCGCTGCGACACATCCCACACTGTCACGCACAGCCGCACACAGACATGTCCTGGTCCAAGAACAGAGGAAGGCCATGGCCCACAACCCCCTCCCAACTTTCCTTTTCGAGGAGGGGGGGGGGGGCTCCGACCTTTCCATTTCAGGTATGTTATGCCATTTCCAGTGCACGTTTTCGCGGTCACGGTGGGGTCCCACGGAAACCCGCCAAAGTTTTTCCGAACTCAGTAGGCCGTGTTTTATGGCCAACCTCTTTCTCCAGGCGCCGAGCAGTGGGGTCCACCCCTAAGGATCCTTTTGGGTTAGGCAGATGGAAATGCCCAATTTTTAATTCTATTTTTGGCATTTTTTGCAACAAAAAAAAAACACGGGTGGGGGCTTTCCTAGAGCAGTGGAAGAGCAGCTGTGGTAATAATATGTTTTCTTGAGTGTAAAAAAAAAAAAAAAAAAAGAGCAGCTGCTCCTACCTCGTAGGACTACCGCCAGTTGCCTCATCTGTTGGTGGGGAGCGTCACTGGCTGGAAGCGTGTCAGAGTTACAAATAATACTCGTCTGCTTTTTTTTTTAAGTCCTGTTTGGGCACATTCGTGATTTTTATTTATTTATTTATTTATTTATTTATTTATTTATTTATTTATTTATTTTTACAAAAAAAAAAGTATTGTCATTAGCAAAACAAGGAAACAAAAGGAGGCCGGGAATCCTCCACAAACAACCCGGGAGATATGGACAACAAGACGGGACCTTTACCCATCATAGGTAGGGGGCCAGGACAAAAACCTCCAGCTGCAGAAATGGCCAACTCCAGACCGCTGCACTGAGATGTCCAGTCCCAAAAAAAGAAAAAAGAAAAAAAAAAAAAAAAAAAACGAACCACAAGGCTACAAAACCCATAACAACGAACAATTCTACCACCAAAAACCAAAGTTACCCAAAAAAAAGGCTACCAAACTGCTACAAGACAACTATGAGAGTGTGGAACTGGATTATCTCCATTTGGGACAAAATCTCAGGACAAGTTTTTCCCTGGTCTAAAGACTGGGTATTGCTGGGAGGGATTCCGGATGGTTTTCCCCTTTCCAAGGGTTGGGGATATGTTGCACAAACCATCCGAGCAGTTGGTATAATGGTTATTTGGCAGGAACGAAATGATAGAATTTTTAATGACAAGGACTGGCCTAACAAACAGTTGAGGGCAGTCTTTCTGAGAGGCCTCAGAACTGCTGTGCTGGCTGACTGGAGGCGAAAAGTGACTACAGGCAACAGCAGAACTGCCGGATTGATCTGGTTTCGGGAAACATGGTGCTTGAGGGGTTCAATTGCAACATTGGAGAATCCGGAGAAGCCCGTGCTACAGGAATGGTTATTTAAAGATAGAGGGTAGGAAAGCTGATCTTAGGAAATATAAACCTGGTTCGCTCGGTTTGTTGGCTCGGTCTCAGTAGACAGGCGGAGGGAGAGTCCGGGGAGGGAGCTTGATTTGTTTGTTTTTGATAGGATCCAAGGGGATCCTGGTGGCCGCAAGTTAGGCCACTGTCTGGGACATTCGTGATGTTATATTTATACTGTTTTAACTTTTACATATTCACTATTATATTGCTGTATAACTACATATTAAGGTAAATTACTAAGTCCTATATCGTCAAACAGAGGGGGGGCCAAGTCCCACTAGCAGCGTTGAGCTACCTCAACGCCTGAATCTGGACGCTTTTGCAGAGATGTGCAGAAATGGTGTTGAGTTTCCTGAACTGCACGTCTCCACAAACAAGTCCAGATTCAGGCGTTGAGGTAGCTCAACGCTGCTAGTGGGACTTGGCCCCGCGGCGGCAGAGAGGCGGGGAGACGAGGATGAGGACAACAAACGAGGGGCTGCGACAAACTGTTTCGTCAGAGTTTCACCACCCACTGTTCAATCAGTAGAGGCTGAACCCTCAACTGACAACAGTCTGCAGCAGAATCCCATAACTGATTACACTGTAAGTGGTAGTCCACCTTAACCCAAGATACGGCTGTGCTTTAGCATCAACGACTGGCCGACAACAGATACCTTGAGCCCTGTGCTGGGCACCGATCACTGCCCTCTTATGTATTAAATAATTTTTAATTCTATTATGTTATGTTTATGGTAACTTTATGCAATCTTCATGGGCTTTGTCATGCTGGCAGGGAGGGAGGGGGGAAATGGGAAGAAGTTTGAAAAACATATCTGGGGGGTATTTAACTTTTTCGTCGTTATTGTGATATCCTGAAAGGAAAGCTGGCTTCATTCTCTTTTTTCTTTTTACTGCTTCGGGGAGAGCTCGTTTCTTTCTTTCCTGATTACAATTCAACTTCCATTTGGATTTTGAGAGAGGGGGGAGGGGGAGCGGAAAATCAACTCCCAACTCTCGACAGAGTTGCATGTGCTGCTGGGGCGATGTCCAACTAGCAAAGATGATTGGATCTAAGTTCTGAATGTGGACGTGTTTGCGGAGAGGTGCAGAAAACGGCGATTGCTCTGCTTTTCTGCCTCTTCAGACGTTAAATCCAATCCTCTTTGCTACAGTAGGGGGACTGCATTATGGTCCTGTGGAATCAGGACAGACTTTTTTCTTTTCTTTCTTTTTTAAAGTTTTTTTCACATTCCATTTCGTAATTTAAATTTCATTCCAATTTAGGGATTCCAGACCAAATGAGGGTGGTTGTTACATGCCCAGTTGGGCGATGTACATATAAACCGAGGATCCGCAATGTGATAAAAAGGACTGAATGGACAATGCAGTGCAAGTGGAATCTCAACAAGCGATGTGCATTCCGATACATACAAGATGGTGTTTTATAGCGCAGTGGAAGATTTAGATACAAGTCCTGACCTGACCGGGACTGACCTCTTTCACGTAGTACAACATAGCGAATCACAATGCTAGAATACTTTTTTTTTGTTGTTGTTGTTGTTTTTGGGAATTTCAGAACCTCGCGGTGCTGGCTCCTACCATTCTGGGGAGCAACAGTCCGGTTCCTGTTCCCCCGGCAAGTCATTGTAATGCACATGGAAGATACACACAACAATGCTAGAATACTAATGACTAGCCCAATCAATGTTTCAACGCAGACCAAACATACATCATGCTTATCACAAGGTGTGAAGGGGCCTGGTGCTATACACAGGAAAGAGGCGCCAGGTCCAGACATACACAGACGAAGAGGAGGGGATCAGACGAAGAAGAGGAAGGGGGAGATGGGAAAGTCATCAACACCAAGTCTCGTTACAAGTCCCAAATAATCCCTCTTCAAAATGTCTGAAGTCCAACGTCGAGTCTGGATCCAAATGTCACCAAGCTCTCTCTCTCTCTCTCTGTCTCTCTCGTAGTCTGCTGATGCAGTGAAGTCAGATAGCGAGAGGGTGAGAAGGAGATGGTGGACTGAGAAGAGGAAGAAGAAGAACTCTCTCTCTCATGTGCCAGGTACTAACCTGTGAAGATGGCGCTGTGCTGCAGGTACCTTGAAGACGAAGCTGGAGCAATGGCGCTGCAGGTAAGTCCCTCTGGCCTCCGCCCAATCTCTATCTCTCTAGTACTACTCTATCCGCTATGGCGCCCAGCGCTGAAGACTACAGCTAACGCTACTAGCGCCCAGAGCTGAAGACTACTGCTAACGCTGGCAATACTCCTGCAGCCCTCCTCCAGAGTGCTGCTGCCGAATCCTGAAGACTACCTCCTGCCTCCTGAACTGCACGTGAAGTGCCTGGGAAGTACCAAGGAACTACCTGCCTGCAGGGCGGGCCAGTCCTATATAGTGCTCGCCCGTCCAGGAGGCTGCTCTTGCCAATGCCAGAACGTGCCAGACCCTGGCGTTGAAGCTCAACCAGGGGTTGTCTTGAAAACAGGCCCGAAATGGCCTGTGCTAAAACCCTGGTTTGTTGCCTGAGTTTCAGGGCAGGTCGAACCGATGAGGGCCTGAAAATGGCCCTCAGTTTCAGGCTGAAAACACTCCAGGCCGTAAAGGCCCTGATTTAGCCTGAAACGGCACAGGGCCTGTAGGCCCTTGTTTTCAGGCTTTTGGCCTGAAAACGTCACGGGCCTGAAATGCCCCGTGCAGCCTGTTGCAGGCGCACCATGTAGCAGTGGTCCAGATTACTTGCTCCATGTGGCTGAATGGTACCTGCAAAGGTCCTGCATGTAATTGGCGGTACACAGATCATGAGTTCGAATCCTGGCGACTTAAGATTAATACACTAATTAGTTAGACCCCCTGGGGCTGTTTTTCTTTTTTAAGGGGCTGGGGGTGGTAACTAAGGGCGCAGTCACGATTTCAGTTTTAAATCCACTTCGGGCATCCCTCGAATACAACACATCTCCACCCCCGCCCTAAAGCTAGGTTGTATGCATTCACAATTTTCCTCGCAGGGATTGAGTTTGAGTCCTAACATATTCAGATGAATACAATAATTTTAGGGGCTACCACCTTTAAGAAGAAAGAGGGGGTTCCAGTTTGCCTTTCGAGCATATTATTCACAATTTCACACAAGATGAAGGCAAGGTGATAGGATGGCAGTGGGAGGGGCAAGGGGATCCCCGTCAGGATACCAGACCACCGGCAACATGGGTCCCTCCGAAGACCTTGGAAACGCACCTGAACCAACCGGCCGAGGTCCGGAAGAAAGATACATGGGTGGTTGTGGGGAAGAAAAAGAATCAAGATGGAAAAAACGGAAAATCTGAACAAGTGACTGAGGGAGAAAAAAGGGGAGTCGACACAGGCAACAGTTTTGCCCTTTTAGAGGACAAGGAAGGTGAGCCAGTGCAAGGGGAATCGTCTAGTCTGGAGCAGACTACAGACAAGGAAGGCGAGATGATCACTGGTGAAGGGGCCGGGGAGGGAAGTCTAGAAGTTCAGGAACAAATGGAGGTTTCAGGACCTGGAAGGGGGGGGGGGCGAGAAGGGAAGTGGAGTTGCCAGGCCCTGGTAACACATCACCTGACTTGTCGTCGCAAACCCGACTTGTACAGACAGCGGTCCAGGGGCATCCGGCTAGCCAACTAGATGATCAGGCATCCTTACTGCAGCACACAAGACCCCAACCGACGTTGCGGCTTAAACAACAGGCGCGGATAGGTCATGCACACCAAGTTTCCCTGCCGGAAAACCCGTTACTGGAACAACAAATGCTAGAACAAGTCCAGAAGGGGCAACAAACGCAGTATGTCCAAGAGACGCAGACACGGCAAGGGCAGCACCAACATCAGACACAACATGCATATAATCTAACCCCGGACTTCTGTTCGGAAGCCTTTGGGGCACAACCAATGGATGTGGACACGACCCCTTCTCCTCCGGACATGGAAATGGAGGAAAGGGAGGAACTCCGGAACGATCCAGGTGGTAGCTGAGTGGATAATCAAACACTTGCGATCTAACCTTCCACTTGGAGGAGAGGAATACTGGGATAGGTCCTATGTGGAGCTGGTAACGCTCTTGAATAACAGTCCAACTCTAAGGACCGCATTGACTTCCGGACCCCCAGCCCATCTGACATGGGCAGAGGTCTTCCAACGCATTTTGGTCATCGCTCGTGGTCGCTTTCCCCCCCCCCCCCCCCCCCCCCCCCCCCCCCCCCCCCCCCCCCCCCCCCC
>BFEA01000812.1:69757-81725 GCA_003427395.1 Chara braunii | reverse complement strand
TGTGTGTGTGTGTGTGTGTGTGTGTGTGTGTGTGTGTGTCTTGCCAGCAAAGCGAACGTCGATCGTCAGCGAGTGAAGCGCCGAGGGGGCCGAACCGAATGAGCGGGCCGCCAACCTGAGAGCCGAAGCAAACGAGCGGTCCGATAGAGTTATCGGGAATCCGACCGTCAGATTCCCGAAAGTTCTATCGGGCCGGACGACTGGCCTGCCCCGAACGACTGGGAGGATCCCCGTTGGGCCACGGCTAACTGTCCTGCCACGTTCCCCAACACTGGATGCGGGTTCTCACGGGAGCGTTACGCGAGACCCGCTATTCACTTAAAGATAGCAAGGGAAGTAAACAGATGATAGAATTATTCAAGAAAGATCGCCCCTCCCTCCCCCTACTCCTCCCCCCTCAGTCCTACACTGCCTCCGCCGAGGTGAGTGACCCACTCTCCCTCGGCCCCAATATAGGACCAACCCTCTACCCCCTTTTCCCCAGGAGCACGCAGTTCTCACCTAAAGCATACCCCCCCGGCCCCTTGCCCATTTCTGCCTCCGCAGGGACTGATATATTGACCCACGCACCAGCCAATAGGGCAACCCCCTACTCCGCCCCTACCTTCTTCGAGACATTCAACCTCCACCTTGTGATGCCCCTGCAAGATAGAGCTCCCCCCACCCCCTTCCTACCGTTTAACCCTCCGGGAACGATCCAATCGGAAATTTCTGAAAGTCATGATGAAGAAAGGTAGACAAGTTTTTTTTTGACTTTGCTGATGACGACGAACAGCACCCGAAAAATGATGATGATGAGGATGATGGTGACGACCAACTCACCTGCTGATGTGAACGGCAAACAAAGCCTTGAAAAGCAAACATCTAATGATGACGAACTGATGATGATGATGATGGTATGATGAATGATTTCAAAGAGATGATGATAATGATGATGATGATGTCGGTGATGATGATGATGATGATGATGATGATGATGACACACCGCGCCCTGTGATGACAACAGGATGATGATGATGTTAATGACGAGCACCTTTGATGATAACCTAATGATGATGATGATAGAGATGAGCAGCGCCCTATGATAACGAACTGCGCCAACCGCACTCTATGATGGTGAACTATTGATGATGGTAATACAACAATGAGTAACGAACCACACCCCTGATGAACAATGATACTAGTGCCAACCAGGAGTGAAGACCACCTTGATGATAATAACGAGCAGTGCCCTAATGATGATGATGGTGATTACGAACCATTCCCGTGATGGTGATGTTGAACCACACCCTATTGATGATGATGATGATGATGATGATGATGGTGATGGTGATGGCGAGCAGCACCCTGATGACAATGACGAATTGCGCCGCTACCTGCTTCCGTGTCTTTAACAGTTGAACCAGCTCAAACAAACGCTTGAAACCGCCAGCTCTTTTTGACGCTCCAGCTTGTAACCTCCCACTCCGCATGAGAAGATGCTCCTCACTTTCTGCCCGCACTGCCCAACCGACCTCCACTAGATTCATGCAGGCGCATAGGAGCAGGGCCACTACCATGCCCAAGATCTCATGAAGACTATCCTAATCACCCCGACAGCCTCCCCTTCCACAGGCATGTCAACCCGTGACACCACATAAACAAAGCACAGAGCAAGAGACCTCTTCAGCCTAGGTTATCAAGGCTGGAAGAACCTTCAGTCGAAGCATCACGTCAATGGCCGCGCCAGACAAGACCAACGGAACCTCGCACAATCACCCACATCACCTCCTCGATATGCCTCGCCGGGAGCCGTGCCGACAAGGCACCACCAACTCTCAAGCCGGCTCATGTCGATAGCGGAGCGGCGCGGCGCTCGCCGCGCCATTCGGCTATACAAGTAGAATAAGCAATAACCCTTTTCAAATCATTTGTAAAATTCCCGTAGTTGCCCCCAAAAAGGATGTCATAGCTCCCATCCTGGCACACTGTGTGAGCTGGAGTCAACATAGGATTTGCAGGTACATAATTGTCAGGATGTCCCAATAATACATTATAGCTTGCTATTCTATAAAATCACAGGCTCGCAGAGCGAGACTCGTAAGATTTTTCGGCTCATATGTCAATTTGGGTTTTTTCTGCGGAACCCAACGCACCCTCATTTTCCCCGCACCTGGCCGGAAAGATAGCTTCTATACAATCGCATTCAGGGTGCATTATGTTTGGGGCAAGACGGCTGGCAAGAGGCTTGGGTATTTGTGCAAGCAGCTGTGTACTCGTATGGACAACCGACTTCCGCCGAACATAACGCAGCCTGATACTGAACGTATACAAGCTATACTTGTGGCCAGTCACAGCAAAAATGAGGATGCGTTTTTTTGGGGGGAAGACGGTAGTTAGACGCTCTCGATTGCTGCTGATGCTTCCTAAAAAGAAAGGGATTGAATATTGGGAGACTGTCAAAGCAACGTGCGCCATTTATAGTATGCAGAAAACAAGCCATGTGCGCCACTTATAGTATACTAGACAAAACAAAATTCGGGGCTTGGCATGCAACGGTCCGATGCCCGCTTTTCAAAGGGAGCCGGCTCCCCATCTATCTAACCTTTCGGTATTGATATTGCGTCACAGATAAACACACCATTACCCTCACAAGCTGCCTTCTGTCAGTTCACAGTACCCATGAGATGGTCGGTGAGAGACAGAATCCGCCTCACTCACACGCTGAACCCCACCCCCTCATTTGATTTTGTTATGATTCCTCGCGAGTTCTTTCCTTCCTCCCACAGCTGATCTGAACATGGCATGGAGTCATAGAATTCCTCTGCGCCCCACCGCTCATTTGATTTTGTTATGATTCCTCGCGAGTTCCTCCCACAGCTGATCTGAACATGGCATGGTGCTACAGCTGATGGTTGACCCTGCAGTGCTACAGCTGATCTGTACATATGCCGGACCATTCTTTCACAGCACGCAAAAGTCAAAACGGCTTCGATGAAGCAGAAGGTAAGGTTAGTATAACGGACTTGATACGTGAAGCCAGTCCCATTCCGGGCCATACGTTACTGTCCACGTCTCAAGCAGGCGGCGGGCCTATACGTGGACAGTAAGCCATGGCTGAATTCGTGCTCGATGTCAATAGCGAGCCCAAGACAAGGGAGAGTCCTGCCTTGGTAATGTACTGATGTTCACTACCGTCTTCCCCCGAACACAGCGCACCCTCAGTTTGATTGTATGTGGCCTGAAACACACCCTGTATACGTTTGATCTTCGGGGTGCGTTACGTTCGGGGGAAAAGGTGGCAGTCTAACCGGTCGAACTGCTTCCTCTTAACGCCGTGAAAAGGCGGCTCCCTGCAATGCCCATCTTTATGTCGCATTCTGTTCTTTTAACTGATGTGCATTCCAATTCGAACTTTGCTTTCACCATGGTCTCACTCTTTACTTCCATCAAGCACGGTGAAAGCACTTACCCATGGTGAAAGAACTACACACGTTTCACCGTTTGCTTTCACCATGGCTTCACTCTTTACTTTCACCAAGCACGGTGAAAGCACTGAACCATGTTTCACTGTTTCTTTCACCATGGTTTCACTCGTTACTTTCACCAAGCAAGGTGAAAGAAATGAACCATGGTGAAAGCAATGAACCATGTTCCACTGTCTGCTTTTACCATGGTTTCACTCTTCACTTTCACGGTGAAAGAACTGAAGCAAGGTGAAAGCACTGAACCACGTTTCACTGTTTGCTATTACCACGCACGGTGAAAGCACTGAAGCATGGTAAAAGCAAACAGTAGACGGCTGCTTTCAGCATTGCAGTGAAGAATGGCGAGAGGAAAGAGTGAAAAAAGTTTTCAATGTGGATGGGAAGATAAGATGCAGGTTTTCTTTGTTGGGGGGGAGGGGCGGGGGGGACAGGAGCAGGCGAGGAGGGGAATGACAAGAGAAGTAATTAAACTGCAAGTGGAGGGAGTACAAACATTCAGGGTTTCAGAATCAGACTAGATCCAAATTAAAAAAATTAGTGTAAATCCCTGCATTACCAGCCGGACGGGGCCCGGTTTGCCGCAGATTGGCCCGGGTGGCCTGGCCGGCCGAGCACCGGGAAAAGTCCGGGTCAAGGTCCCAGCCTGTCCGAGAGCACAAAAACAAAAACGAAATTAAAAAAAATTGAAAAAAAAACTACGCCATGCAGAATCGCAAACCAAACATCGTTTGCCCGAGGGCGACCACAACATTCCATATGGAATCCCAAAAAGCATGCAAAAATAAAATACTAAATTACATCAACCCCTTATCGGCCCCGTAAGCCCCTCCGAGCCCTTTCTAAACCCCACTCGTACTGCCTGGACACCCTTTGGAGAGATCAACAAAATATAAGATAAGGCCTGATTTGGGCACGTCTCCGTCGGCGAAAAATTGCCCCACTACCAAAGAAAAACCCTCTTTTGGTGTTCGTCCGGCGGGTCCCCCGCGTGCAAGTTCACCTGGGTCCCCCGGCCCGGCCGGGCGGCACGGGCCGGGTGTCTCTAGCAACAGACACGTAAATACAGTCAGATACGCGCAGGAAACAGCGAAGTGACGAGGTCCCACTAGCAAAGTGACTCGGATCGAACGCCTGTATATGGACATGTTTTACGCAAGCGATCCAGAAAAGTACGCCCAATCCCGATTTCCTGCCCCTTCTCATAAACAGCTCCAGATTCAAGCGTTACAACTCTTATCCTCTTCCCTCGTGGGACCTCAACCCTGCTGTGAGTACACTCTTCCCATACAACCACCACATTTGTACGTTGTCTTTCCAAATAGCTGTGGCTCTTTTTTAAGAGCTAAACGTGCTGAAAAATCCTCTGTTTTTTTTTTTCTGTTCTGAACGAACCTGGCGCATTTTTTTGGGTAAAATTCTCTTGCTAATCTTCTGATATCACGAAAGAGTTTATACTTATAGTGAGAGGCAAAGGAAGAGCGAAAAAGTTCCCTCTCTCCCCCTGCCCTGCCCCAACGTGAAGTCTTTTCTTTTTGTTGAAGAGGTAAATCCGTACCATCATCGCGCCCTTTTTAGGATTTCAGCTCCTGACCTGTTGATTGACAGTGGCATGTATGTACCATTCAGCCATTAAGGCAAGGCAGGTACTCCCTACCACAAGTCGAGAGAGAGGAGAAAAGAGAGAGTTCAAAAAAGTTAAAAATTCCAAGTGAAAAAGAAAGGGCTTTCAAGTGCGGGGGGGGAAGGGCGTGCTCTCAAGTGGTTTAGGGCCCCTCGTTCGACACCACTGGAACTGTAGGGTTGACGAAAAGTTATTCGTTTCATCCCCCTCCCTCCCTAATGACCCCCCCCCTTTACGGTAATGTTTTCACTTTCCTGCACACGGTAACGTTTTCACTTCACTTTGAATACCTGCTTTCAAGTGTGCATACTTGAAACAACTCTCTAGTGCCGCTGGGGCAAAATCGCACTTGAATTCAAGGTACCGCCCGGAGGTACCTACCTTGAGTTCAAGTGCCAGCGGATACCGCCAGCAGTCCAAGTGGGCCTTTTCTTTCTTGTTTTCCGTTGTCTTTTCCAGGATTGGTCAAGCCGTGGAGTTCCGTTTCAAGTGCAGCCCGTTCAAGGGTTTCCTCAAGTGTACATGGAACCATAAATCGAGGTACCGTGTAAATTAATGACAATTTCTCGTTCTAGTGTGCACTTGAAACTCTTAATGGGAAAGGGTTTCCTCAAGTATTTTCAAGGGTTTCCTCAAGTATTTTCAAGGGTTTCCTCAAGTATTTTCAAGGGTTTCCTGAAGTATTTTCAAGGAATCAAGGGTTTCAAGTGGGGTCGAACGAGGGCTCTTAATGGGACATTGTGACATAGGTCATCAACCGTAAATTTGGTAAGATCCTTTTCGAGGTAGGTATAACCAGCACATTTGTCAGTGGGGCTTGTGGAACACAAACCACCTGGTAAGACTACCTCCTCCACCGGAATCGAACGCCCGGTCTTTATTGCTGCATCTAGACTGAATATTGTACTAAATACAGCTACAATGACCTAGCGTTCTATTCGGGTGGACCCAGCTAACCATAGAGTAAGTGCAAGGGTTTTATCCGACATCCCACAACTCTGTAGGACCTTTCCGTGTAAAGGGACGCCGGAGCCGGTTTCAAGCAGGTGCAGCTCTCCATCAATGGAAAAAGATGACCCATCATCAGCAACAAGCTTAATCCAGCTGCTGCTCTTATCACCAGCAGGACTGAAGGTCGCATCTGTCTTTTTCTTTGAGTGAAAGTTGCATCTTGATGTTCAGCACCCCCCAAAAAAAAAGGAAAATGGAGAAAGAAAAAGTGCTGAGAGGTACACCTTCAAAAATACCATGGGTTAATCATTTTAAACAGGACGCAAATATCCGCCGCAGGCCATAAATTCGGTTCTCTCTTCTGGTACTATGCATCTGATCATGATTCTCTGATGTTAACGTTTCGACCATTGTATTCCTGGGACTGGGACGCTGGACCCCTATTCCACCAGGATTGCTCCCCACCAAGAGAACGGAGGTATCGACGGCACAAAAAAACAGAAGCGAAAAAAAAAGGGCTCTCGTGTACGCATCACGACTGTCAGCGACAAAGCCAGGAACTGAAATCAACGACTCCAGCCCCATTCACACATGCATGCTGCAATAATAAGGGTAGTGTGGTGATATCGTCAGAGAGACGATGCCGCTGCAGCCATTCGAATACACAATATGAAATTGGATGATTTCAGCCCGCCCCTCCACACACGCATCCAGAAATCCGCTGCCAACGGAGGAGTTGAATGTAGGAGTTGCGTTGCACCTTTGAGCTTTGATTCTGTCCACATGTGAATAGCATGGCTATTGCAATGAAGAGAGTTCCGAGGCCTTATATCGTCACTCTCTCCAAATCCGACATTCCCATAGCCTTTGCTTCACATGACGACAGAATCAAAGCTCAATACGCATCATCATCACACCAGATCATAAGAGCCGACATTCAACCACACTGAAAACAAGACAAGACACTTCCGAAAAAAGTTAAAATCCTGGAGTCCTTCACAAAACCAGACACGCTAGAGAGTCTGGTACATACACCATGGCTGTCCAACACTCAAAAACGCGCAACCGATGCAACCGACGCACCCTGTGGACTGATCGAGGGCCAGACTGAACGACGGCCATTGTGGATCAGGGATCGCTATTCAAATCAGGGGGACAAGAAGTCACGTTAGGGCAAAACAGATGCACACCGCATGACTGATATAAAGAAAACAGCGACCGATGCCACCCCACAGGCGCACACAAAAACCATCTTCCCATCCTCCCACCCTCGTCTTTTACACAAAATCCATTTCAGGTTACGAATTTCTTGACGTCACGGTATATACTTCAGACAAAACTGCATTTGAGCTCACAAATGCATTACTGCACGCTGATTGCCCACAGGACAGGATATAACCAGCTCAGACACCCCTCACATTATGCCGCTGTCTCTCCTTCCCCGCAGTCCTCCGACGATCTCCCCCCCTCTCCTGCTCGTTAATCGTCATCTCAAAGTCAGATCCAGCGAGCCAGCCAGCCAGCCAGCCAGCAGGTACTTATACACACGACGGGGCTCCGAATCCGCATTCTGCCTCCCTCCTTTTCCCCCGCTCCTGCTGGTCATTCGACATCTTCAAAGATGGATTCCACGATCTCCTGCTGGTTAACCGCCATCTCAAAAATAAATCCAGCGAACACGCCAGCCAGCCAGCCAGCCAGCAGGTAATTCAACTGCACGACGGGAGTTCAAATCCGCATTCCGCGTCCTTTTCCCCCACTCCTGCTGGCTAATCGCCGTCTTCCAAGATAGATCCAGCGAGCCAGCCAGGAGGTAATTAAACCGCACGACGGGAGTTCGAATCCTCAAAAACGAATAGCCAGAGAAGCCCATCCCGATCAACCACACATTCTGTTTCATCCTCGCCATCTTCTCCCTCAGCTTCTGCCATCCTCGTTATTACGCGTGTTCCTTGACATCTAGATGTCGGTGACATGGAGACCTGCGTCGACCAGAGGAAACCAGACTAAATTAGCAAAACAATCTCTCTGACAAATAGCACCCCAAAATTGTTCTGCGTAAATACCCCATGATTCAAAATACAAAGAAATCATGCAAATCCTTCAACCCTACTTTTCTGCTCTTTTTCCTTTCGTTCTTTTTTTTTGTTCCTTTTTACTTGCAGGGGGGTGAACCTCTCTACTCACACCTCATTGCGGACCACGTGAGGATGCGTTTCACACACAATCTTTCTCTCTTTCTTTCTTTCTTTCTTTTCCAAAAGAATCACAAGAATACTGAGAGTTAAAAACTGGATTGATACCGAGTCTCTTAAATCATCAATCAGTCGCGTATGCGTGGCGACTACCATTTCAACATTATACAGGGCTGTACAAGATGGGGAAGCAGTTTTCTTCAGGCGAAGATCGACCGTAAACAACCAGTACAAGGCCCCACCCAAGGTTAGAATCCGATTAAGCCTCTCCTGACATTTCGGAGGCTCGGAACAGAGCGCATCCGAAGCGCCAGTAAGGAGGAGCGAGGGGGAGGGGGGGGGAGGGAAAGTCCCATGCCGTGGGGTGGCACTACGGTAGGGCCAGCCCTGAACAAAAGAAAAAAAAAAATCGACCCCCATCAGGCGGGCCCTGTCCCAAGTCCATCTAACTTTTCGGAGAGGCTCATTCCACAAATTCTCCAAATGCACAAAAATGGTTTACGCATGCCTTCGTTCGGAGAATTTGAATGCGTAAACAGCGTTGGTAAGTCGGTTATAATTTGAATTTCACAAAACAGGTCCGGGATATAATTTGCATTTCACAAAACAGGTCCGGGATATAATTTGAATTTCACAAAACAGATTTTACAATTTGAATTTCACAACAGAGAAGTAGAGGTCCAGGGTTCGACGCCGCACAGAATTCGAAATTACCTGGAGGAAGCGACTGCTTAAGCTTGTCAGCTTTGTCGGTATCCGTTACACAGAGCGTGTAAAGGTACTTGCGACATCGGACCTTGAACTTCACAACATCTCCCGTCTTCTTGATCTTGACGGCTTTGCAGCGAGAACGTAAATATAACCGCAGGTGGAAACATCAGAGTCAAGGATTTATAAACTGTGTCTATGGAGAGCGGAGGCAACATCAAGTCTCAGCAGAATTTACATTGGTCACTCGTCGTCATCTTGTTGTTGCTATATTCAAAGTACGAAGAAAAGAAGTCTTGCTTTTACTGTATGCCTTATGTCTCATTACGTTACAGGCAAGAAACAACGGAAGAAAAAAACAAAAAAAAAAAACAAAGAGATGCATTTACTATTTAGTTATTCCTTCCATATATCATCCGACCTAGGTTTTTCATTACTACGCCGCATTGCTTTCAGTTCTTCGCACTGAAACTCCCATGGCCTCTGCGTCCCTCTTCCCAACTGCCATCCACCCCCGACGCCGCTTAGTCCTTGCCCCCACTTCACGGATCCGATCTCCTCTCTCTCTCTCTCTCTCTCTCTCTCTCTCTCTCTCTCTCTCTCTCTCTCTCTCTCTCTCTCTCTCTCTCATATGAGCCACACTATGAATTTAAATCGGTTTGCTCATGAAGATTAGAAACACGCAACACAAATCGTTCTAGAACGATGTCGTTAATAAGGATACATCTTGCATCCTTCCGTCGTGCGGTTAGCAGGAAATCCTTGATCTCATGAATTTGCTTCGGCTGCACACAGGCGAAAACACACACGCCAAGCGATAGACACAGTTGTCAATCAATCACAGAGAACAGAACTACTAGATGGCATACCATGGCGTCGGAGCTGCTGCCGCAAAATTATAAATCACCCGAACAAATCAAGCACCCTGACGAGCAGCCAAAATCAGTACATACAGTGCATAATTTCTCAATCATAACTAATAATAATAAAAACTTCAGCATTCAAACAACACCAAGAAGAAGAGAGAAGAGAGGTAGCCTCAATTGCGTGAGCGGACGTATCGAGAGACGCGATGGGTAGGAAGGGAACAGGGAGAGAGGGGGATGGAAAACGAGAGAGAGAGAGAGAAAGAAGAGTGGGAGTGACAGTAGAGGCAAGCGAGGATAAGAACATGACAGGTGGCAGGCGGGCAGCTGACAATCGATGTGGCTTGATTAGGGTAAACATGGGAGGAGTTAAATTGATTGTTACGCTTTTGAAGATAGAGTCGCGAGACCTTAATGGCAGGGGCATTGGAGCGCAGTTGACAATCGATGTGGCTTGATTAGGGTAAACACGGAAGGAGTCAAATTGGACGTTACGCTTGGGAAGATTGAGTGGCGAAGCCTTGATAGCGGGGGGATTGGAGCTCAATTAGACACTGACAGACACCGTTGATTCGTCCCATCGTCAAAGAGACCCCATTGAGGCCTCCTCTCTTCTTTAAAGCGAGAGAGACTTGGTGAAAAAGCACTGGCAAAGAGAGAAGACCTCTCTTCTTTAAAGCGAGAGAGACTTGGTGAAAAAGCACTGGCAAAGAGAAGATTAGCATGGCCGCTGCGCAAGGATGACACGCATAAATCGTGACACAGTCGAAGTTTTATTTTTTTTCCTATCGAATCGAAAAACAATAGGGTTAAATCAGAGAGCTAACCATTATCCAAAGAACGGCGCCTCTACAGAGCCAGTATCTTTGCACACAACATCCACAAAAACATTATACACGAAGGGAAGCAAATACCAGAAGACGAAGCAGAAACGACGCTAACGATAGAGTGGAGCTTTCGTAAACAACAAAGACAAGAAAAGCAGAAAGAACCTATACACCAAGAGAAACGAAAAGGAAGGTGAGCACATTGACGACAGATAGACAGCGTAGAGAAAGACGATCACCCGTGGCTGAGAGTTACGTGAGGGCGTAGACAGCGTAGAGAAAGACGATCACTCGTGGCTGAGAGTTACGTGAGGGCGGCAAAAACTCACCATGGCTGCTGATGTCGATACAAGCCGCCTAGCGTAACGAAGACGAGAACGAGGAGGGGGAATGAGTGTCAATGGCGGATGCAAAAAGGGAACTTTTCCCAGCCAAGCAAGCAACTAGTAGGTAGGAATTGGCCTGAGGACGGAAACCCTAAGGCCGCACAGACTTTGGGCCTCGCTCCACCACTCTCGACATGCACAAGAGACAAAAAATATGGTGGTGTATCTTTCCATGTTCTAGCGAAGGATTCATTTTCATTCTGCAAATTTGGAGAGTAGTGGAGCGAGGCCCTAAAAAATATGGTGGTGTATCTTTCCATGTTCTAGCAAAGGATTCATTTTCATTTCGCAAATTTGGAGAGTAGTGGAGCGAGGCCCTTTCAGTCAGGCGAGGCCCACACGGACCGGCTGAGTAACCTGCGATCGCCTGTGTTTGGCAGTAGATCCTCGGATCCAGTCTTCGATCTATTTCGTTCGTCGATCGACCTCCATCCGACGGCTGGTAAGCGCGACCTAAAACTGGGCTATAACTGCCAGGGCTCGAGCAGCACAGCTCAAGGGTAGTTCGCAGCCACAAGGCTGCGCCTTACCGGTCGTTTCCTTTGCACCAAAAAACCGGTCGTTGGAAGGGCCCACTGGGAAGGGCCAAATTGGTCGTTGGAAGGGCCCTTAGAACCCACATGCACGAGGCCCAACTTTTCTCGAATAGAACGCTGCTTCGAATAAAACGAATATACATTGTGTCGAACACCAAGCCCATGTTTTCTATTCGAATTTCGAAAAGAAAAAATCTAGCACTCGAATAGAGCATCACCTCTTCTTCTTTTTTCCCGAGGTTAGTGTCTGCCTTTCTGCTCCCCGGTCACTGACACACTGCGTGCCGAAGGGCGAGGTTAGTGTCTGCCTTTCTGCTCCTGGTCACTGACACGCTGCATGTCGAAGGGCTCTCTCTCTCTCTCTCTCTCTCTCTCTCTCTCTCTCTCTCTCTCTCTCTCTCTCTCTCTCTC
>BFEA01000812.1:50975-69667 GCA_003427395.1 Chara braunii | reverse complement strand
CTCTCTCTCTCTCTCTCTCTCTCTCTCTCTCTCTCTCTCTCTCTCTCTCTCTCTCTCTCTCTCTCTCATACACACGCGTACACACACGCATACACACTTGTGCAGTTGTGTACAGCAAACATAACAAAACGACAAGCTGTTTTGCACTAGTGCTCTCACCATAAGTCAATAGCGGTTTCGTTGTTCTGGGAGAGATTGACGACCACTAAAAGGGTTAACGTGGCATCGAGAGGTCCAATGGTAGGGCGGGGGGCAGACCAGTCGTGGAAGCGGTAGAGGGGCGTTCCGAAGGGTGTTCGACCGACGGTTGTCACACTGGAGTGGTTGGTATCCCGGGTATGCAATTGGGTTGGATGGTATAGGGGGGGGGGGCGGGCGTCAAGGGGGTTGGGTGTGGCCAATGTTCATATCGCTTATATCATGAAACATTTGTTGTCGCCAGCCCCTTCCTTTTTAATTTCTTCCCCACCCCCAACCCCCTCTTTTGATCGTTTCGATTCACATCGTATGTGTGTCCTTGATGCGTATGTATGTGCGTGATGTGTATGTGTGCGCATGATTCATATGTGTGTGCGTGATGCGGCGATGACCGAGGTGATACCAGGAGTGTTGTTGTTGTAGCTCGCCATCATTTGGTGGTGGAGAGCGTGGAGTTAAGCACGTGTTATGTGTGTTTCAGGCGTTTCGAGTAGTCATGTGGCATAAATGGTTGTATGCTATGGTTTTGCAATAGTGAGCGTGGTATCTACGCTGAGTGCATTGTATCTGCTTGGAGTAGGCGTGTACGCCAATATGGTTTGGCGGCATTGAGTGTTAAACTTGTGCCATGTATGTCATGGAATGCTTGTTGCCACAGCACTGGCGAGTTTTAATATGTGGCTTGTGCAACAAGGGTGTCGAGTCTGTGTCCTTTCTTTCAGCGGTTGCAACACGGATTGAAACAGCGACTGATGTGAAGGAGCCTGAGGAGGTGTCAATCTTGCTTTTTTTTTTTGGCATGGAGAGGCCGACATTGCTGATATGGCCGACATTGCTTGTTAAACCACCACTACCTCTTTCATTTTGGGGAAAAGTAGGAAAACTGACAGTTTTTTCACTTTTTTCGAACTTTTTTCAAGGGTTTGCGGAAGCTCGAAAGTTAGGTTTTGTGGGCCCGTTCGAAAAACAAACAAAAAAAACAAATGACCAAATCGGGGAAGGTCGTGCACAGAATTTTGCTCGCACAAAAACTCACAAAAAGTATCTAACTACTATTGTAATCAGTTTCAATTTTTCGTCGTTCCTGTTTTTACTTTTGTTATTTTTTTGTTTTGCTGCCCCTGCCAGGGAGGCAAGGCGCAGTCCACGAGCTGCCAACACTTAGGGGCATGCCCACACTACTACTTTGCAAAATGTATGCACCTGCTTTCCTACCCTAAGTCCAGTTTCAATTTATTTTTTTTCCCTGTTTTCTTCTTCCGTTGACCTGACACCCTTGTCGTAACGCCCTCACTAACGGCATAGTCACACAACTATTTTGGGTAGTTATCTACCTGGTATCACGTCCGAATGGGTGTTTGTTTTTTTCCTTCCATTTTTTTTGTTGTTGTGATCAAGTCATTTTTCGAAAGTTTGCCCGTGTTTTTTTTTTTTTTTTTTTTTAAGAGAACCAGAAGATAAATAAAACGGAGCCCAGGCTAGGCAAAAGTTGGTGCGCACTAAAAATCAGGGTCCGAAAAAACAGACTCGGAGGTAGTGGTGGTTTAAATTTGTGTGTCACATGGCTCCAAGACATGACGAGAGGGGGCCGATCTTACTCCCTATCGTTGGGCGTGGAGAGGTGGTTGTCGGTGGTTGAGAGGTTGATTGGCGAAAAGCTTATGGGCTCATCATATAGGCATTCGACATTGCGGGACTGACGGAAGGATTCACGGCTCGTCATATTGCTTTTGGCACCTTCGTTGTGAGGAACGCATCACAGAGAGGGAAAGAGATAGACAAAGAGAGAGAGAGAGAGAGAGAGAGAGAGAGAGAGAGAGAGAGAGAGAGAGAGAGAGAGAGAGAGAGAGAGAGAGGAAGACGAAGGCAACGAAGGTGGATGTTAACAACCACATTTTGTAAGCAGTCGTGTTGGGTTAGCGATTGTCGTCGAAGGACGTGAAAGAAAAAACGGGTTTTGTAAGAACGTAAGAAAAGGTATCTCGTTCTAGTTGTTTCATGGTCATCTACGGTTGGGTCACGCACATACCACATGTGCTCTGTTCTGTGAGCGCCGTGAGGTTGTGCAAGTGTCAATGACGCTTTGTTCAGTGATATTATGAGCTTATGACAATGTTGATGGTTAACCAGGTGGTTGTTGTCAACGGTGATTCTCTGTGCTATCATCATCGGTTCACCAGCGTGATTAGTGTTAGCATGAGTATCATAAAGATAACCTTGCCTCCTCTTCCTCCTACAAATCCTTATTCGTTGAGGAAGAGGATAGAGGATAATGTTTCTACTCTCCCTTTCTTTCCAACTTTTCGTCTTACAATCTCTCGTTCCCCTACTTGGTTGTGTTCGCCTCACTCTGGCATATTCCCTACCTTTCCACTTTTTTTCGTTTATTCATTCTCACCATCCGTTCCCCCCACGGCGTCACTTGGATACTCGTTTTTCTCTTCTCCTGGTTCATACTTCTCCCTCTCTCGTTCATTACGTGTGCAGGTGTTATTCGTCACTTTGCCTTGTTCCCTTGTTGCTCTTTCTCCTCTCCCCTGCTCCTTTTTTACCTTTTTTTTTTCTTTTTTTCGCTCATTTATCTTTTTTCACCGTGGTTCCCTCAATAATTCGCTTATGCTCTCTCTTTGTTTCCAACTTCAAGCTTTCGGTTTTCGAGTCTCTATTTTTCCCTCTCTCCCCCCCTCAGACGTGTTCGCCTCTCAACTTCGTCGACGTGGGTGCTAGACCGGATCTAGTTAGGATTAGGTATATAATACAATAGTCATTTCGTCAAAACAGACATATTATATTTTTTGAACGAAATAAAAACTGACTTTTTTTGCTAAAATCCGGTCGAAAGTTTTTGCTTCTGGGGGTCCGGCGTTCCCAAAACGCCGGACCCTCTACATGTATCTGGTCTATGGTTGAGACCAGATAAAAAAAAAAAAAAAAAAAAAAAGTCTCAACCATAGACCAAATACATGTAGGGGGTCCGACGTTTTGGGAACGCCAGACCCCCGGGAGCAAAAAATTCCGACCGGATTTTGACAAAAAAAGTCGGTTTTTATTTCGTTCAAAAAATATAATATGTCCGTTTTGACGAAATGGCTGTTATACGTCATATTGCATAGCAAGTTAGCCCGAAGATTGGGTTGCAAGTTATCATGTTCCCACAAAAACACAATAGCAAGAACTTACATAGAGGCACTAAGGAATCTGTAATTAAGACGAACGCACAATTGTCATCGTTGTATCTGGATTGAAAGTTGCCTAAAATACTGTTGATACGACGAGCGTACGTTATAAATGGTAAGCATGATACTCGTTAATATAATGAATCGTGGCCGACGGATTCATCGTTGAGGGCAGGTGATCAACCGAAATCTGGTGCATCCCGCATCCAATCGGCGGGAGAGGTAAGGATTAATGGTTAAACTAACGATAGCCACGTGGAATGTGTGTGGGCTAGGAGATACGACAGGTAAGAGGAAAAAACAGAGAGTGAAGAAATGGGTTCATGACAATCGTATCTCTGTTATGTGCCTTCAGGAAACAAAATTAAACGAGGAGAAGATTCAGAAACAGGATAATTGGAGGGATGGACCGCAGATTTGGTCCCCCCCCAAAGGATCCAGTGGAGGTGTTGCTCTCCTAATTCATAGAGATTTAAGCCCTTAGATAATAGACTACTACGTAGATTTATGGGGAAGATGGGCTTGGCTGAAACTGGAGGTAGGCACATAAGAATGGGTAATTGCAACGGTGTACGCCCAGTTAACAAAAGAGAACGGAAAAGTTTCCTGAAGGACCTTCCATATAGCCTGCCAGATGTAGACAAGCTAATTATTTATGGGGACTGGAATCAAACGTTTGATGATAACAAGAGGGTAGGAGTGAGAGAAAATGCTAAAACCATTATGCCTCTTGCCGACTACATGTCCAACTATAGTCTGCATGATCCATACATATTGACACATCCATTGGATCCTGGTTTAACGTGGTTCTCTCACCAAGGACAAGGTAGACGCCTGGACTATATTCTGACATGTGAAGTCGGTTTAGATGCACTGATTATAATTGATAATGAGAATCACCCACTCTCAGATCACAGCCCGGTAACTGCAGATTTCCGAATAGGGGAAGAATAGGTAAAAGAGAGGGGCTATTTTCGGTTAAATACCGAAAACTTGGCCGACCTGAATATCAGACAGTGGATTACAGACTCTTGGGGAAGGTGGACAGCCCGCAAAGCTCAATTTGAGTCTACAGATGACTGGTGGGAGGTTGGATCAAAGTCTGTCTCAAATATGCTCAATGTCTTCTCAAGAATCCTTGCGTTGGAACGCAAGAAAGAGGAACGTCAGTGTAAGAAGAGGATGGAGTATAAACGCATACTTGCACAACCGGTTTCAGAAGTAGTGGGGGGGAAAGAACGGGCAAAGAGGAAGACCGAATCGGACAAGCTTCAGCAAGAGAAGGAGGAGATTTGGGCAAAGAGGCTAAAGGTCAAGGGTCTGATAGTGTATGACCGGATGACTAAGGAGTCCTTCCAGCGTCTGCTCCCAAGAAGAACGACGCAGCCAATGATGGAGCTCGCTCATCCATTTTGCATCTCTGAATCCAAAGCCACTAGACCTATGGACCTATGTAGATACGCAACACTCTACTACCAGGATATCCTCACCTCTAGAAGACCAGAAGAAGGAGCAGACACAGACTTGGAGGCAAGCAACCCTCATTGGCACAATCTGAAAGTAAGACTCCCCCAGCATGGTCGACTAGATCTGGATAGGTCTGTCACGGAAGAGGAAGCGAGATTCACTTTAAGTACCATGGCCAAAGAGAAGGTTTTTGGCGACGACGGTTTGCCAGTGGAGTCTTACTCCGTTTTCTGGCAAATACTGGGGAAGAATCTGGTTGACATATATAATGAAGTCTTCACCAGAGGTAAACTCACGAATAATGTCTGCAATGAGATCATCTTTGTACTCTTCAAGAAGGGGGACAAAAGTGACATTAGGAATTGGCGCTCAATTTCACTTTTGAACGTGGCCTACAAAATCCTCGCCAAAATTTTGGCATGCAGAGTGGCCAAATACCTTCCGGACCTGATTTTGGAGACCAGGCAACATTTGTCAAGGGTCGCCTGATCTTCACCAACATCATCACAACAATTGAAGCTATGGAGATTGTACATGAGGACAAGATGGACTATGTCATCCTGCTGCTAGACATGGAGAAGGCGTACGACCGGGTAAACTGGTCTTACATCCTTACCTCCCTCAGATGGTTGGGATTTGGGAAAAAATTCTGCAAATGGGTCATAGTCATGTATTCACACTCCACAACTTCAGTTATGATCAACGGTCACTTCTCCAGGAGCTTTAACCTCTCTAGATCACTACGTCAAATATCATGATGTCCCCTGGCTCCTCTGATGTTCGTCGTTCAGTTGGAAACGGTCCTTTGCAACATCCGCGCACATTAGGAAATCCGCGGTCTGCCGACAGCGGGAAGGGACTGCAGAGTTAAAGCATTAGTTGATGATCTCTTTGTCATGGTAGCCAACACCGCCACGTCACTTGATGCGCTGAGAGCCTGTCTACAAGAATATGAGGAGCTTTCAGAAGCAACGATAAACTGGTTTAAGTCAGCTTATCTGCTACCCAACTCCTTTAACCTACAGGTGCAATGGGGAATGAGAAGAGTGGAGGTGAACCAGTCCGAGCAGTTTTTGGGTGTTCAAGTGACCCTGCTCTCCTGTGTGGTAGATCAAGACGAATTGCTTCAACAAAAGACTCTGCACCAGCTCTCGACCTGGGGTAAAGCCCCCCATCTCTCCGTCTTGGGAAGAGCCCTTATAGTGAACACACATGCGGTTAACCAGGGTGTTATTTTCGACGAATTTTACACCGAATTGCACTGAAACTGTCATATTGTGCTGATTTTTTGCTTTTTTTCTTGCTTTTTTTTTTGTGTGATATATATGTGCTTTAGGGTACGTCATGTGTGCCGTTTTGATATGTTTGGATCAATAATGAAAAAGTTGGCATTTTGTTGAATTCGTTGAACGCTTCATTTTGACTCGGACAGTGTCTTTGTGTTAGGGTTTCATCGTATCTAGATGTGTATAAGAGACAGATATAAAGAAGATGAAGAAGGAGAAGAAGAGTTGCCGCATGAAGACTTCGAGTGATGGTACAATTTCATTGTGTTTTTTTTTTTTTTTTTTTCCGTTATTTTTGGCCTGTTTTCTTTTTTGATGTTTGCACTATGGTCTCATATCGTTTGTTTTTAAAAATTTTGATGAAATTCACACTGCAACTGTCAACGAAAACGACGAATATTTGGGTTCCCGTTAACCATCTCTCACAAGATGGAGGTTTGGGGTTGAAAGACCCGGGTAAGTAGAACACCGCTATGCTGACTCCTGGGTGGTGAAGGCCTTACTATCGATCGAAAACGAACACTGGCTGTCGCTGGCGGAACATGCACTGATGAAAAGTTGGCACCTTAGCAGGAGCGAGGATGTCTGGGCCTGCATGTTGATAGATTCCTACTTACGTAGGCTTGTGACCTCAAAGCTCTGGACAAGCTTCTTGAAAGCGTGGCAGAAAGTGAAGATGGATTGCAGAAGGGAACCGGTGACGAAACAAGAAGTCCTGTCTCAGATCTTGTTTGAAAACCGAAGAATAAGGAAAGAAGATGGCTGCTGGTTCGCAGCAGACAGAGCAACGAGCAACTTTGGTAGAGCGTGGATTGAGAAAGGGGCTTCTCGAATCCAAGATATCAGGGACGAATTCAGGGGAGATTGGATCTCGGACTCAGACAAGAAGATCAAGCTAGGGAACCTGAAACAGGTAGAGGAGAAAAGGAAGGCTATAATAGAAGCAATACCTGCGGTCTGGACCGAGGTCTTAAGTCCCGAAGGAATCGATCCTCCCGGAACTTGGTACACAGACAAGCAGGAAGCAGAGCCAACAAAGTTCTGGAAGCTTACTCAGATTAACATAGATGGCTCTCGATCTTTCGAATGTTGGCAGCTCCACAGTCTGCTCGGATCATCAACCTTTCGTTTGAGGGAACGGAGGAAAACACACGTGCACCAGCAGTCCTGACGCAGGTTAGAGTTCTGGAAGTGTATGACGAGACCGTGGGGTGGTCAGCCTCAGTTGTGAGCAATGGAAAGCCCATTGCTTAATTGAGAGCAGACCCAACTCAATGGTCGTGGAGAGGTAGGGGCAAAGAGGGTATAAATCTTTCGGTAATCAACTACACAGTTGAATTGAGGTACACTATACAAGACACAGATTCCTCTCCCCTGACAGTGGGGGTGGGAAGATGGATTAAAGTACTGCAAACGGATCCAGAACATATTATTCGGTCTTTGCTTCGCTGCTGGCAGCAACTTGTCCTACTTCCTAATCAGAGGTTGGTAGTTACACTGTGGCTACTGTCCCTATTAGCTACCCCTTCAGCAGTCTGGCTCGCATCAAGAGGTATGGAAGTTCACACGGTGTGTGGGAGGTGCCAATGGGCCTACGAGTCAACGATTCACATCTGGCGGGACTGCCCAACATCAGCCCGGGTATGGAGATGGTGGTTGAAACAATGGGAAATAATTTCGAACAAGGCCCTAGTCTGGGACAAGACCTGGGTCCTACTAGGTGGGGTCCTTGATAATCTCAGACTACAGGAAGGATGGGGATATGTTGCGCAGATGTTCAGAGCAATAGGCTTCTCAGTGATTTGGCAGGGCCGTAACAAGCAGCTCTTCAACAAGGAGGATATGACAGACAAGGAATTAATATGCAATTTCAAACATCAGACCAGACTCACCATTGCAACCGACTGGAGGAGGAAATGCCAACGGAGAGCAGAGATGGACTTAGGTAGAAAGTGGTTTGGAAAGACTTGGGCAAATGAAAATGAGTTGGTCAAGATTGTTGAGGGCGGCAAGCTGCAGTTTTCAGATTGGTAAATAGGATAGTAGGCACAACCAGGGCACTCGGTTGCAATATCCGCAGTAGGAGGCACGAGGGATCGTTGGGGATTGAGAGGGCCCAGAAGTAGACGGACCTAGGGTCCACCCTGCCGAATTAGGCAGGGTCGCAGGGAGGTTCCCCAGTAGAGTATGCTAGGCTAGAGTTGGTTAGTTCTGGGTTTTAGTTGGCGGTTTTGTTTTTTTCCCTTTCTTTGATGGGTCTTAATTTTTTTTTTCTTCAGGTTTACGGCCCGCTGGTTGGAAAACCATCCGAAACCCCCCTTGTTTGGTTGGATTTTTTTTATGTTTTTGGCCCTGCCAAGTGTTGTTGGGGTAACGCCTACATATCGACGCTGGGTAATGGTCCTAGTCAGAGACAGTTCATTTCATTCCAGGTTGTTTGTGAGGAATTCTCGGCCTCATGTGATTTCATGATAATGAATTCCTTGCTTCCCCCCCCCAAAAAAAAAGTATCGAGGCCTCGTGGCGCCACTCACCGAATGTGAAAGGCCCAAAAAAGAGGGATAAAAACGACAAAAAAAGAAAAAACGAAAAGGGCCTTCGCGGTTTAGAATTGTCTGGTGGGCTGTAGCCGACTCTTTTCGAGTCGACATTGGCCATTCTCACACCAGGACTTTTCCCACTCTTCTGCGGACGTAAGTGCGATCAGATTCATGCAAAACGGGCCCGAATTGCAGTCAGATACATCTAGGAAAGTCCTTATAAGAGTCGACACTGGGCATACTCACACCATGACTTTTTCCACTCTTCTGCGGACGTAAGTGCGATCAGATTCAGTCAGATACATCCAGGAAAGTCCTTGTATCAGTACAACCACACTGGCATATTGCACATACATATGGGCAGAATCCCGGAAAGGAATAGGACCTCGCCACACTACTCGCCATCCGCCAACATTTGATTTCATGTGGACATCATTTTGTCCAGATGCATTCGAAATCTTCGAGGATGGCGAGTAGTGTAACGAGGGCCATAGGCAGGCGGAGCAGAGTCTTGTTGTGCACAAACTGGCGTGCGGAAGCGCAAGCCTCTGGGCCTCGCTACATCACTCTCGAATCTCGAAAATATTCGAGGGCTGTCAGGATTTTTTTTTTTTTTTTGTTCTTTATAGAAAAAGCTGTCAGGATTTTTCGAGAGGCCGGTTTCGAGAGAAAATGGCCCTTCGCCACATAGCACATTAGACTGGCCTCTCGAAAATTCATCTTGAACGTGGATGCTATCCGCGGCCCGAGAAAATGGCGTGACAACTCTCGAAATGGACGTCGAACTCAAGAGCGGACGGGCGGTATCACGAAAACTCCAACGCTGCAGGCTTGGCGAAAACATCGTTTCGAGAGGGCACTCGAAAATGCATTTCTGGAAAGTCCACGCAGACTTTGGACGAATTTTTTTCGGAGAGGCAGTGCGACTGGCGTAGAGCGCTCCATTGTAACGTCGCTGGTTCAGGAGGACCAGCTCCGCCAGCCACGCCCCCGACACGAAGTCGGGCTTAGTGGCCATCGCCCACCATCCCACGCAGCATTACAGCTGGGTTAACCCGCTACATGGTAGTTGGGGGGATATGGAGGCGAGTTGGCGGGTCAGAGAGATACATATCACCACCTCTAATGCGTAACATATGTAACCGGACAGGCGTTCGCGCTCTGTCCCTGATGTGAATTAGGCGACAAAAGTGCTGCAGCGAATCCGAACGAAACATCGAGATGTTAGGGCAGAAAACTGCCGACCCCAAACACCTGTGAGCAATCATCACCTATTGCCCGAAGCAGCTGAGCAGGTAAACCCGCTCCCGTCCCCATACCGCCTTTTGCACCCTACCACTCCTACCCCCCTTATTTCAGACACATCTACTTGACTAAGCCTTGGGACCAACCTTTCCCCTCCCAGTGCTACACCTTACCCCTCTTTTCACCCCCCCCCCCATCCAAGTCAAACCCAATTTCGTTTTCGATCGGATAACTCAAGCCCATCGTAGACCCATCCCACCATCGCACTTTAAGAGCGCCCCGGGCCTGATCCCTTGACCCGACTCACGGCTCCGCTCCCGGCCCCAATCCCGACCGACTAAGTCAACCTGGCACTTAACCCACGTAGGTCAAACCCAACCTATCCCTAGATCCCAACGACATCCCGACTCCCCCACCCTGGTTTGACCCACCGCTCTGCCCCTACCCCCGCGACATGCATAACCCCGTTCATACACGTACCAACCCCCGCCCACCCTCCCCTTAACTTTCAACCCACCCTTTACGAAAGACCCCCACATCTGACACAAGGCCCTATCCCAATCTCCATATATAACCAACGCCCTCCTACATACCTACCTCCCCCCAACTTCGTCACCGCCCACCACCAACCCCACTCCAAGGAGATTCGCGCCCTCCCCATCACAATCACATCTCCCGATACCCAACTCAATCCTACCCCGATCGATCAGGCTTTCCCTACCCCCGGACCATATGAAACAACACGACCTACATTGAGAGCCCCAAGTCATCCCGATCCCGATCCCTACTTCCCCTACCAGGGGAACCCCCCCCCTCTCCTGAGCAGACACTTCACGCAAGCGGTTATCGGGTAGCTGAAAATTCAGGAATGAAAATTCTGAAGTGAGAGTTTTTGGCAGTCTGAAAATCCTGAATGGTCCTAAACTGGTGAAAGGTCCGAAGACCCTGAAAACCACCTGTTTAGGCAGGCTGCATCCTGAAGTGGTTTTAGGGTGTTATGAAATGGTCAAGTGAGAGTTTTGGGCAGTCCGAAAATCCTGAATGGTCCTGAAGTGGTGAAAGGTCCGAAGACCATGAAAACCACCCTTCACCACTTGAGGATGCAGCCTGCTTAAACAGGTGGTTTTCAGGGTCGTCGGAGCTTTCACCACTTCAGGACCATTCAGGATGACCAGACCTGAATGGTCATGAAGTGGTGAAAGGTCCGAAGATCCTGAAAACTACTTGTTTAGGCAGGCTGCATCCTGAAGTGGTGAAGGGTGTACTAAAGTGGTGATGAAAAATACGACTGTTGTTAACCTTCTCTCACACTTCACCCCCGCCCCCTGCCCTTCGGGTTTACTCTACCTGGACTATCCACGTGCACAATTCCCAACCCCCCCAACCCCCCTTTTACTCACCACCCTAGCCCTCCAAAAGTCCACATCCCGATCCCGACCCTTTTTACCCCACCAAACACCCCCTCTCATCACCTACCCCCCCCACCCTCCGCTACAACTTCCGCTCGACCATCACCTCATCATAGACCTACACTCTCCCTAACGCACCCTCACACACTCAAACCACCCACACCATGTATGCACCCAATCCCTCGGCAGGAGCCCCCCCACCTCCCTCACAAAACAACCAAATCCCCGCTCAGACACTCGCTATGGCACCCGCAGATATCACCCGTATTCACGCTTTGCTTGACTCATGTTATGATGACGACATCTTCCCGGATGCCTCATTTTCACACGACGACGTTGAGATCGTGGAGGACATCGGTTATCTCAATCTTAACGAGGAGGTCTATGCAGTCACGGTGGCGTGGCTAAAAGCACGCACAGTTATCGTGGTCTTCGACACCCGCGCAACAAATCTCACAGTGGCCCAGAGAGAACAATTCATTCGCATTTTCGAGGACGCCTGGTACCAGGACCCTAATTTTAACCCATCTCAGAGGAGGGGCCGTACTCATGGGGAGGGTCCCAACGTTATGTCCTACGTTGCACACACCCAGAGGATTGCCCAATGGATGATCAACAGAGGACATGACTTCATCCCCTCAAGAGATGGCCCCATCCAAGTCAGCTTCCGACCTTGGATGACCCAGCAGGAGCTCGACCAGCGCAGGCAGGCCGAATCTGCCGCAAAGTTCCGCATTATCGCTCTACGAGTCCCGCAGAGCTCTCTTCTCTCTCATATATGCGATTCAAAGATTAATGGGCCCCATTATCCACATGCACCCTCCAGACAGAAAAAAGGATGAACCTCGCCTTGGAAATGTCAAGATTGACTGCGACCCCGTCGTCAAAAACACTTTTCAGGAGTGGGTTGTCATCAGAAGATCGACAGGACAGACAATGCAGATACAATTTGCTAACCAGGATACGCCTTTCTGTCAGAAATGCTTGTGGTGGTACCACAACGAGTTCGATCTGGAATGCCCTCGTTTTCACGAACCAGTGCCACTAGGGAGGAGAACCAGAGGAAGAGGCAGAGGCAGAGGACAGGCGGGCGGACGAGGCCGCCCTCCTCCCCAGCCCCGACAGCCCAATGCCAGACAACCGACTGGCACCACAACCCCCCCCCCTATGCAGCAACAGCAATCACGTCCCACACAGCGGCACCCACCACCCCCTCACGCTACATCCGCACTTCTGCAGCCTGCTCAACCCAGCTCCTCGCACCAGCCTCTTCCCCAACCCAACACGGGGCACAACTCCATCCCTTCCACCCTCCAGTTCTGCACACATTCCCCATTCCGGATCCGTCCCCACCGCTCCCCCCATTGTTGGATTGCTCCATCCCACAACACTCGATAGCCACAGTCATAACCTTAATCACCACCAACCATCTGGCCTCCTCTGCTCCTCACCGTTAGTGTCCATTGCGAGACCTTTCATTCCCCCCCCCCTCCAACTATCGGCCCCGTTTTATAGCGCCAGACCTCACTCCCCACCCTTATGGCAACCTCTGCAACCTTCCTCACAAAACCCTGTTGTCACACTTAGTGCTCCCAACCACAGTTACCTTCTCACCTCCCCTGCGCACCATAGTACTCAACTCCACGTCCCATCCCAGTTTGTCACTTCATACTTCAACCCCGAGTTCAGACCTCTCCCTCCCACCGCGAGAGACGGTTAACGGAGGCCTCAATTTTCAGACCACTTGTCAGGCCATTTATAACAAAACCCAAGGGTCATTTTAACCAAACTTGCCACCAAGTCATTGAGTGGAAATCATACTAACTACTTACAAAAACAAAATTGAAAAAAGAACTTTAGAAAGCTATAAAACAGCAAGGCAAAAATGTGTTTTCATGCAAAATTCACTCATTTCAGTTTTCAGGATTTTCAGGATTTTTCAGGGCTAGCCAAAACAGTCAACTCCAAGACCCCAACAAACACCAAACTTAGCACACACAGACCTTGACCAAAAATAAAACAGGGCAAAAAAAAAAAAAACAGAAAAAACTAAAAAAGATGATCTCCAATGCACTTTTCAGGGTTGAGGGGGTTAACCAGGGCTGAAATGTGGGGGTCCTTGTTAACCACTTGTGCCCACCGCTAGCACTCACCTACCCTCAGTCACAGCCCAGGCAGGCATTCAGGTAACAAGCCATGAACTCACAGGTGTCACCTTAGAGGGGGCAGACGTCGTCCAGATCGTAGGCTCGTCCATAGACGCAGCTATGCGGGACCCAAGACAGTCACTGCGTACGCCGATAAAACAACGACGAATCAATGAAGACGAGGAGGGCCTGACAACACAAGAAGAGGAGGAAGGCGAGCTGGATTTCTTCACTATCCCCGCTAGCAATCCTCCTCACACGATGTCGATCCCCTCCGGACCACTGCCTCCAGCACCACCGGGCAAGGAGATCACCACTCATCCATCGTCCAGCAGACTGACAAGAAGCACAATTCGCCACCAGCTGATCCTACTGTGTTTTATGTTGACGCCGCAAGGGACCAAGTTTATGGCAAGAAGGACCGAGCAAGGAATGCTGGCAATCCCAATGGTCGCAATGTTTGACTGACCAACAACGAAAAAAGCTGTGAAAGTCGTCGCCGCTACCTTCATAGCAGCCTGATTTCCCTACCGGCTGATTCCCGGTATTCCCATCGGAAGAAAGTCTGTGGCAGCAGCAGGAGGAGGAAGCTGGCATTTCTCCATTGGAGTGATTGACGTTAAGATCGTGTTGGACACAACCGCCCTCCTTGCCACTCAGGGAGTAGTCTGACTACCCTTCACCTGGTTATCCTCCACCACAACTGAGAAACTGCAGGAAACGTTCCTCACAGAGGACGTAAACGCCAAATTGGTGGCCAAATTCTGTGGCTCTTTAGCCACAGAGAAACAGCCACATTCTGTCGGGTTCAGAAATCTACTCCTGGTGCCTTGGACCAACCCAGCAGAAACAGACACAGCCAGAAGAAGACCAACCAGGCAACATAACGGCGACAACCAATGGATCCAACACTCAGCCGCTCCACTCTCCGCTAATGTTCAGTCTTAGGCTAGCCACCTGGAACGTCCGGGGCCTGGGAGAAACCACGAGACGTCACAAAAAGGCCCGTCTAAAGACTTGGATGCATGACCAGCGAGCTCAGGTCCTCCTTTTGCAGGAGACCAAACTGGACGAGGCGAAGATCACGCAACTAGGTAACTAGTGGAGAGGCCCTCAGCTTTGGGCCCCCGCAGATGGCACCAAGGGAGGTTGTGCGGTTTTGTTTCACCGCAACTTGGATTTCGAGCTGTTGGACCAAGACGGAGACATATGGGGTCACTGGGCTTGGTGCAAAAGAATGGGTACTGATGTCGGTCTACGCTCCGTCAAATCCAAGAGAATGGCGATCCTTTTTGGAAGAACTCCCGACAGTTGTACCTGCAGCAGACAATCTGGTCCTGGCAGGGGACTTCAACGTCGTACTCTCCCCCGACCTCGATTCCCAAGAAGTAGCCCCCCGAAAGACTGATGCTATCATGCTCTCCAATTTCATGACGGGACGTAGTCTAGTGGACTCCTATAGGACCACGCACCCCACGGAACCAGGCTACACCTGGTTTTCTTCGCAGGCCTTAGGGGATCACCCCCCGCCGAAGCGGAGGTTCGATTTGGTACTGACCTTAGATGCAGCATGGGATGCACTTACGATAGTAGAGCCAGCAATCGAATCCATGTCCGATCACCGTCCGGTAACAACCACCTTTGAGCTAACTGATCGGCTGTTGAGGGGGCCAGGTACTTTCCGTCTGAACACCGAGCTTCTCAAGGATCCTAACGTTCTCCAATGGGTTGAAACCCATTGGAACAACTGGCGGAACACAAAGGAAGACTTTGAAGCGAAGGAAGAGTGACTTCAAATGGGATTTCGTATTGTCACGAGAGCGCTGGACGTCTTTTCCAGAGTACAAGCCAGAGGCAGAAGACAGGAAGAGGAGAAGTGCAAAGCCATAATAGTTGAGGCAGAAGGAGAGCTGGAGAAGCACCCTCTGACGAAAATGTATTGGCAACACAGGGGAGATCAGGGAGTCCAACGACTAGAGGCCATCCAAATAGAGCAGCAGATCATCTGGGTCAGCAGAGCACAGGAAAGGGGAATGATAACACACGATAGAATGACAAGGGAGACTTTCCAGCGAATCTGTCCGCCAAGAGCACACAGCCTGATGAGGGAGATGCACCACCCCTTCTTCCAATAAGCTGCACTAGCAAAGGACTCAGCGACAATAGGGGAGTACGCCCTAACTTACTTTAGAAACATCCTTACCTCACGAAGGGAGCCAGACATGACACTGCAGTAGCTGAAGGAGGAGAGCGACTTGTGGCAACACACCGCAACCAGGCTGCCGCAGGCAGCCTCCAGACAACTCGAAGAACCGTTCACCCTGGAAGAGCTTCATCAGACAATCAAAAGTATGGTGAGAGGCAAAAGCCCCGGATCCGATGACCTGCCTATCGAATTCTACGAGGCAACATGGCAGCACACTGGCCCGATTCTCCTCAACTGCTATAACAACCTTGTCCAAGGCGGCACCTTGATGGAGGATATGAAGTTGGGCATCGTCACATTGATCTATAAGAAGGGCGACAAATGCAATGTGCGCAACTAGCATCCCATCTCCCGCCTCAACGTCTCCTATAAAATACTTGTCAAACTTCTCGCAAGGAGACTAGCTCCACACCTCCCGGCGCTGGTCCATCCAGACCAGGGAGCATTCGTGCAAGGCAGATCCATTGCAGAAAACATGCTTATGGCAGCAGGAGCTCTCGAGATCATCCAAAGGGAGAACAAACAGGTGATGGTGGCAATGCTTGACTTGGAGAAGGTATACGACCGCGTGAACTGGTCATTCATCACCGCCACACTGAAACATATGGGCTTTGGCCCTACATTCAAACACTGGGTGCGCGAGTTGTACGTAGACGCAATAGCGACGGTCAACGTCAACGGCTTCCTTTCTCAAACTTTTCCTCTGACACGCTCCCTTAGACAAGGCTGCCCACTGACTTCGCTGTTGTTCGCCCTCTAAATGGAGATTCTCTTGAACGCTTTTCGGGCGTCACCCCGCATCCACGACCTTGAGCTGGGAGATGGCGAGCGCATGCTGACGGGCGCTGTAGCTGATGACTTATTGCTCACTATAGAGGCAACACCAGAATCCCTCCAGGAGGCCAAGCACATGCTGGACAGCTACGCACAGCTATCGGAGGTGCAAATCAACTGGGAGAAATCGATTTATTTCCTTCCAACAGACTACGAGCTCTCGGGCCTCGACTGGGGGATGCAACGCACCCCCCCCGGGGTCTCAGAACGTTACCTTGGCATGCAGGTCTCTCTGGCAAGTGCTCGCCCAAAGCAGCAAGCGATCTTCTCATCGAAGACAAAGGCCAGTATTCAGAAATGCAGAGTTGTAGTTGGTATTTCACTCTTGGGAAGAGCCATCCTCCTCACCTCTGTCGTCTTTGCCCAACTTTGGCACGTGGTTGCAGCCTGTCTGCTCAGCAAGGCAACAACCAGGCACATAACATCTGATGCGGCACGGTACTTGTGGAAACCCTCAGCCCAGGAGGGTCAGGGCTTCGTCTCCAAATGCGCTTGGTCCAAGGTTTCAGCACGTAAGGAGCAGGGGGGACTCAGAGTGATAGACCCCTACAGGCATAATCTCTCCCTTCTCACGAAATGGCTACAGAAGGCTTCTACCCAAGTAGAGCGCAGAACATGGCAACCAGTGTTGGAATACCTCATGCAGCACGACCTTTCTCTTGCCAGAAAGGAAGATGTCTGGACTGTGATCTTCATGGCATCCTTCCGACGCCGCCAGCTATGCTCTCAACTTGCTGGCGCCTGCTGGACAGGCTGGAGAGCGTTGACTCCCCCACACCCCAAACAGCCTGCTACCAAGGATGAGGTCCTGAAACAGACACTCTTTGACAACGCAGAGATCAGAAACCCACGGGCCCAGCAATTCGCCGCAATCATGGCACCAGGATACTTCTGCAAAAGATGGACCGAGAGAGGAGTCCCAACAGTCGCAGATCTGTGGGACGAGGAAGGCAAAGGTTGGATTGAGGCTGAGCTACTCAAATGCAAACTTAGAGGTCTGCAGATGATCTCAGAGAGATGCCAGCAGCTCAACACAACCATCCCACCCCATTGGAAGGAGTTCCTCACCTCGGAGATACCAGTCGAAGGAGAATGGTACACCTATACATCCAACGTAGGAAGCAATCCACGGTACGAATACTGGAACAACTCGATGACGACACCTGGCAAGCGCAGGAGTGGAAACCATCCACGGATCCTAACAGTCCGAACTGACTCTGTCTTGAAGCCGACATCGTGATCCACCCGACAGCGGACCTGTAGACTACTCGAGTGCACACCACCATTAACAGAGGAGTAGTCACGCATGACCTGTTAGCTAAGGGAACTCCGCTGAGACGCCTTCGCCTCGACCCACAGGGACACTACTGGGAGCCAAGGGCAGGAGACAAATTCTTCCTATACCAATTTTCAACAAGGTTAGGCAGAACTCTCCTCGTCAATGATGCAACACTCCCTGCCATGGTGGCGCACTGTCTGAACAGACAGGAGGGCGTATCTCAATAAATTGTTGAGCAGGAACTACAGATTCTATGGGCACAACTTCGCTCACTGCCATCTCAGAAACTTGCTGGTCTGCTCTGGCTCATGTCACATGCAGTTGTCCCCTGCTCTGTCCCCTGCTCTGTCCCCTGCTCTGTCCGACTCTTCCAGAGAGGCATGGACATAGAGACACAATGCAAGCGTTGTGGTAGCAGAGAGGAGGAGATGCTGGTGCACCTCTTCTGGTCGTGCCCAGCCTTGAAACGTATATGGCAATGGTGGGAACGACATTGGCACTAGTTTGTAGGGGATCTGCTACATTGGGACGAGGCATGGGCCCTTCATGGCTGCATCCCAAAAATTTGGTTCAAGCACATCGGAAGAGGGTATGTAGCTCAGGCTATCCGCTCCATCCTCGTTTGGACCATCTGGGAGGACCGAAACAATGTGCTCTTCAAGAAGCAGTGGACTGCTGACGCCGGGCTGATTTCAAAGATTAAGGCCTGGATGAGGACAATGATCCGAGTGGACTGGAACAGAAAAGCGGGTAGAGGCGCTTCCGTGGGAGGTAGACACTGGTTCCTGGTCGCTTGGGCCAGAGACAACCACTTGGCAGCGGTCACCCACACGGGCAAGCTGGCCATCTCCCCCTGGCTCCTGGGATAAGTCATGCCACACCCCTCACCTCCCCCCCCCCCCCCC
>BFEA01000811.1:483656-510659 GCA_003427395.1 Chara braunii | reverse complement strand
AGTAGACGCATGAGTTCCTGGGAGTAGATGGCCTGTCGTCTGCGCTTCTAGAGATCGAACTCCTGGCTGCCTTGGGGTCAGGCGACTTGGGATATATTCTGATGAGACGCCATATCCCCCTCTCTCATTCCGATCGCGCGAATCATTGCGGCGGTCTCCTCCAGACCCTCCTTGCTCATACCGCCCTTGCGAATCATTCCGGCGGTCCCCCGAGTCATATCGCCCTCGTGACTCATCGCGTCGGTCCCCTCGGTTGTACCACCCCCGTGACTCGTCGCGCTGCTCTCTCGCATCTCCCCGAGCTCAAACCGTCCGCGCGACCCATCTCGTCGTTCCCAGTCCCGATCTCCTCTTTCATACCTACCACCTCTGTTGCCATCTCGCCCCGACCTCTCGTATCTGTCGTCCCTATATCCGTCTCGGTCCGATCTCTCGTATCTGTCGTCCCTATATCCATCTCGGTCCGATCTCTCGTATCTTTCGTTCCTATATCCATTTCGGTCCGATCTCTCGTATCTGTTGTCCCTATATCCATGTCGTCGGCCCTGATCTGTCCCCCATCGGCCGCGGGAGTCGCCTCTACCCCGATCGGCCTCATAGCGAGGGTTTCGCGGGTAATCATCCAGCCTCCTTGCTCGCGCAAACGGCTCGCGATCTCTGCGGTCTCGGTCTATCTCATCATCCCTACGTCGCCATGGCTCATCGTCTCTCTCTCTTCCCCTCGTACGATAATCAGTCAGCGTCCGAGGATTTCTATCCTCGACACTCCTCCAGGAATCGTTGTTCCTACGGTCCCAGCGAAGTGAATAGGGCCCTCCAGGTTTGTCCCGGTAGGCCGTGGCCCCTGTAGTGGTCACAATCTCTGTAACCTGTTTCGTCAATCTCTTCACCATGTCCCGTATCTCCTTCACTTCCTCAGCCAAGGCCTCATTCTTCTCCGACCAGGGATAGTCCTTGAAATCAGGACATCTATCCGTGGCATATTCCTTGTAGAGAGAAAAGTCACGTCTCCTCATCCCTCTCCACACCAAGTCCTTGTAATCGTCTGCCTCTGCCTTTATCGCGAGCTTTAGGACTTGTAGGAAATCAAGCCTGTCGCGCAGAAGATCTCTAAGTATACTGTTTTGCCTACCTTTGGACAAGTGTCCGATGAAGATAGTACAGCGCTCGACCTCTGAGATCTTCCCTTTTTTCATCAGCACGTCGGAGATCTTGTGGAAACGCATCCCAAATGTCCGTACGCTCTCTTCTTCATCTTGAGTCATTGTTTCAAGGTCCTTGATGGAATACTTGTTATCCTCCAATTTGTAAAGCTAAACGAGGTTCTTCTTGTACGTAGTCCATTTCCCATCCTTCGGTCGAGCTTCCTTAACTTCCCTACCGAGACATGGGTCCACATTAAATAGGAAGTTCTCTATAATCTCTTCCTCCGACCACTGACTTCGGCTGACGTGAAACTCCCACTTCTCCAGATATTATGTGATACCATAGCCCCTGAAGGTAGGAGGCTCTGAGGCCTTGTGCGTAATAATATAGCGATCCTTGCCCTCCTAAGGGAGCGGATGTGACTCCCCTGTCTCGGGGTCGAAGACCCGCCTGGGCGGCGCCCTGTCTCTATCGCTGTCCCTCCAATAGGAATTCCTCAAACTCTCTCTCTAGTCCTCTCTGTGCCTGTCCGCTATGGTGTCCTTCCGCTCGTACTCGGGGGAGCGTCGCCTCGTCGCTTCTCGTCGTCCGCTCGAGGTACCCTTCTTTAGAGCCTCCTGCGGCTCTGTCGCAACTGGTTCGCCCCTTACGTCGGGCCCTCCGTCATTGGTTTGGTCAGCCCATCTCAGCGGTGCTTCTCGCCTAATTCATTCCTTCAGATCCCTCAGAGCTCGATCGGGCGATGTCCTGTACTCCTCTCCCGCTTCGCCCGTGGTCGGTTGTGGCCCCATCGTGTCGGGTTCTAGCCAACTGTTACAGCCCGACCCTATGACAGTCGCTGCAGCCTGGACCTGTGACAGTTGCGGCAGCCCGGACCTGTTTCCTTGTCACGGCTCGCGTCCGCCTCCAATCTTAGCTCTCGACCGCCTTGATTACCACTTCCAGTATCCTGTACCGGTCGCGGATCTCGTGCTCTCCCTCTATCCCAAGAATCCCTGTGTCTAAGTAAACCTCTCCTTCGGGATCGGCCAACAAGGTCGTGCCTCTCCAGATCTGCAGTACACCCGTGACAGGACCTCTATCCTTGAGACAGATCGCAGTCCCAAACCTAGCCAATGTCTCCTGATCAACACCCCTCAAGAGTCTCCGAGCGTCTATCTCCGTCCTCCTTGCTAGTTCTCCTAGCCCTGTCCTGAATCGGTTAGCCCGCAAAAGGCTCTCCTACTCCCATCCAAAGCTGCCCATCGACCTTTCTAGCTTCCACTATCCTTCCAAGAGCTTCCAATTTCTATTTTCACTCCCTTATCTCTCAGACGGCTACGAGGTCATCTGTCTAGCAGTTGAGGTAAGTTAGTGCTATAACCACTTGTAACCTCATCGCCGACCGCTCCAATATGTCACAAAATGTCTCAAAGTTCTCCTTATCTCCACCATCCTCTATCGCCTCTAAAGTCTTTATCGATTCCTTTCAGTACCGGTCGTGAGCGGCTAACACCCTGAGTATTGCACCATCTGTTACAACTCTCCCTAACTCTCCAGCTTTCCTGGCTTCGCTTATCTTCAACCTCTCAGCCTCTCTGGTCGTCTCGTACCATGCCCTTATCCGAGACCGCCCTTCGAAAGGTGTCACTTGGAGTATGTATTTTATCCTCCGTCCTCCTTCTCTTCCAATCCAAAGTCCTGTTCCCCTAGCCTCACGTAGCGCGCGGCGGACACACTCTGCCTCCTCAACTATGCACAGTCTGGTATGGAGCTGGAGTTCTATGATCACTAACACTAATGGTCCGTCCAGTCTCCCTACCACATGTAATGGGTACCGATCCGTTGTGTGTAGTGCAGTCCCGCTCATGTCCTGTCGCTACTTCCCTGCGTTACTTTGTCTTCTGTTGTCTCGCTCTCTGCAGATCGCTCACTAGTTTCTTCGCGTGATACGCTTCTAGCCTTTACCCTYTCCAGAAAGTCTGATCTYCACGCCTGGATAATCTCTCTTTCCTCCCTAAACAGAYTCTCTAACTCTCTCGTCACGAGTTCAGCCCTACGCAACTTGCCCTCGTCCTGACACGACCAGATCTCCCTTAACTTGTYCCCCAACTTCTTTAYCTGGTTCAAGAGTGGTTCTTTAACGCGCTTTCTCACTCTTCCGACTGCCTCACTCTCCTCTTCCATACTCAGTCCACATCTTTTTCCAGCTCATCCTCTCACCCTCGCTCTAGCCTCCGCTACCGTCTCATCGTGGTAGTGCTCCGCGCGCATATAACCATGAGACCATATCATCACATCATAGGAAATCGAGGTCTGGAAGGTCACTCGCGCCAGTACATCAGCTCTACGCTCGTGGATCAAATCCCTGGCTCATTGTCTGCACTCCCTCGCCGTCAAGTCCTCGTCCACGTACTCTCGGAGAAGTACTGTCACAGTGTATCCTGCGCTTACCAGTTGCTCTCCTACACGCATCACCGTGGCCGTCCTTCCCGGCATTCCCTAAGTTGCGGCCTCGAAGAGAAATCTCACATCCTCTAGCCCCACGTAATCGATCTCTGCCCGTCTCCTGCAGTACCTAATCAGATCGATTGGCCTCAGACAGTCCACCCAGCTAGTAACGTCTATGATGTCGTCAAGCGTCTCTCTACTGGGCGGCCCCCACCTCACACAAATGGCGTAGTATACTTCCTTGAAGCGGGGCGCTAAGCCCTYCYAGAGYGCGTAAAGTGTGTGGTCCACTGCTCTACTCAAACGATCCACGCTCCCATAGGTCTGCCCTATCACGAAGGTAGGAAGTCCAAATCTCCAATCCTCTCTCGGGTAGAGGGTCGGATGTGGTGGACCGTATACCAAGCAGCTCCAACTCGTCCTCCCTCCAGAGAGTCTCGCAAGTTGCTGATTAACAATCACTCTGGCCAACGACTCGCTTCTCCACCAACTCCTGCTCGCCCCTGCGAGCGTCGGTCCTATCTCTAAATTGTGTGCTATATCCGCTATCAGATGTCTGACCCCTTCTAGATCATGAGTCCTCTCGGGTCGTTCGTCTCGTAGTATCACTGTCCAAAGGAAGAGCCCCTCTGCGAGCCACGTTCCCAAGTATCGTATCGGTACACGCCCTGCCTCTTCTAACGCCACAGGAAGTGGTATGTCGTATCCAACCGCCGTCTCTCTCGGTCCCACAAGCTTCCTCACACTATACGATTCGGACTCTCGTGAGAGAACATAAGCTAACCAGGCCACTGAATCACTTCTCATCTCTCCTCCTACTCTTGGTCAGCATCACTCTACTCCCTCCGATGCACCCCATCTCTCGACGTTGCTAACCCTTCAGACAACTCTCGCACTCAGGTCCAGTATGGTCGAGTAGGATCAGTAGCTAAGCTCACTCAACCGTCGCCCTAATGTGCCCCTCTACCTCCTACGCCCGGACTGCTACTCCTATCCTGGGAAAATGGGCGTCTGTAACGTCAATCTCCTCCTCGTCAACCTCACTCTCTGGGTCGACCCAGTCTGGCTCCCAGGCGTCCTCGTCGTCCTCTCGCTCCCAACCTTCGTCGTCAAACTCGTCCTCGACGCGGTATGACGCCTGTCTTATACCCTGGTAGTATTCCACCAACTGATGGCCGTATATCAGAGGTCGCCTGGCGTCCTCACGCCACCAGCTCTCCCAGTCGTCTGAGAAGAACCGCCCGATGCAGGTCACGTACTCGGGGCCTGGTCGGAGCTCACGGTCTAGCCAATCCCAAACGCACGGAGACTGGGGTCACTCGTCATCTATCGAGCGGATCAGCTCTATAAGATGAACCCTCTCGTCTCCCCAACGAGGCCCACCGGTTGCGAGCGAATAATAGATGTAGTCTAGGCCGGTAGGCCTTGTCGCCAGGATCTTGAGATCCTGATAGGCCAGGTATGTCTCGACCACTCCACCAATACCTCCAAAGACGCTCTCTACTACGAACGTCGGAACTATCGCCCGCAGGCTCCTAACGCTGTACGGGAAAAACCCGTCCCGTGCTACCACCAGCTCGCCCGTGATATCAAGAGGAGGGCGTCCGTGATATAGGGTCAACGGGTCGCTCGAGTCCTCCGCTCGAAAGGCAGTTACCTCTTCCCCTAGGTAGCGTAATGCCCTGCTAACTGTGCCACTAGTCCCTGTCGTCGCAAGGCCCACCACGGCCTCCCTGACCGCACCCGGTCCCAAATACAAGTAGGCTCTCACTACGCCCACTTCTTGCTCCGGCCGGTGCTCTCTGTACGTCCAAAGCCACACGTCCTCGGACAAGATTATGGACCTCCACGCAAACTGGCCGTCAACGTGCCGATTGTTGCGCCCGGGGATCGTGAGCTCGACCAGATCCCCCTCTATGAGTTCAGGGGGCTCCAAGTCCCAGTCAATGGTAGCCCCATAGACCTCTACTTGCACCCGCGGCGACATTCAACTGGCGGCTAGAGAGAACGCAGCAAGAGGGAGGTGTAGATTAATAACTGAAAATTTTCGTCGCTTGCCTCACGCCTTCGGGAACAAGCTAGTAGGTTCACCCGAAACCAGGTTACCGCAGCGTCTCTTTCCCTTCTTCTTCTAGGGAATTCTTTTGTATTTTTCAATTATAAATTAAAAAAAATATATTGAGTTAAGATAAAATTTCTTTCTTAGTTTATATATATTAAGGATCAATACATATATAAGCCCGCCGAGTTTGATGATTTTTAGGGGTATAAATAAAATTTGGGGAATTAACTAAAATTTCGCCAGCGTTTCTCCTTCCCCCGTTGGGACGGGGTTCGGGCGAAGCCCTCAAACAGCGCTGCCGAAGAGGGAATATCAAAAGGAATAATGGAAAAAAAGAAAAATTGATTTAACTCGATTTTTAAATATTTTTGTTACTTAATTAACAAAAATTTTAATTAAAAGGGAAATTTCGAGAAATTTCGACAACAGTTTTCCTTCCCCCCCGGTGAGATGGGGTTCGGAAAAAAGTCCCTCAAATAGGTAAAGTAGATATGAAGAGCATTGAAGTCAAACAAATGCCCCTACGCAATTTTTAATATTTCTTTCAATTTTTTTATCGATTTTAAATAACAAAATCAAAAGTAAAATAATTCTTAATTATTTAATGGGGCAAAACTTCCCGAATTAATTTCCACAATCTTACGGGATATATTTGACAAAAAATAATCCGTAACAAATGCGGAAGCTTGAAGCTATGGCTTCCCTCTATCTATCCGCTTCTCTCAAAATTGGGGTTTGGACTTCCCCCTAATTAGGGTTTCCCCCTAATTAGGGTTTTGGGTTTTGCGCGCAACCGCGCGAACACCGCAAAGCCCTGCTCGACGCGAGAAACTTTTTGTTAGCTTTCACTAGTTTTAGAAGAAAAACTTACTGGATTACATTTTTTAATTTCTTTTTCTTTTAATTTAAATAAAATTACAGAGAAATTAAATTTCCCGTTGATTATCTTCCACCTTTTCTATCTGTTGGAGTTCGCCGTTTGTCCAAACGAAGTCCGTTTTCCCCGACTAGGGTCTCAAAATGTCGGGAAAAATACAGGGACCAACTTTGGTCTGGCGGGGTTCCCCTAATTTCGCTTATTTTCCCGACCATTTCAATAAAACGAAAATCATAATTTTTAGAATTTTTAATCAAAAAATACAAAAAATTATATATCTCCCTTTTTAGCCGTTTGAATTTCTCAAAAAATGGCTCGAAACGTTCGCCTCGACGAGAGGATGAACTTTGCTCCCCGTGCGCCTCGCACGAAAGTGCGCGGATCAAGAGATATCGAGGAAAAACCAATTAGAATTTTTAACTCATGATTTTTGAGATTTTTAATTAGATAAATACAAAAAAATCCATATATTTTTTTCTAGCCGTTAGAATTTTCCAAAAAATGTCTCAAAACGTTCGCCTCGACGAGAGGGCGAACTTTGCTCCGAGCCACGCGGATCGGGAGATATTTAAAAAAAACTAAATAAAATGATTATCAAAAATATAACTAATCAAGAAAACAAGCTAATTAGTGTTTGACTAATCAGCCCGTGCACCCCCGTTGGTTGGGGAAGGCCGCGGCCTTGGCGGTGTTGGTCCCCTCCCCGGCAACGGCGCCAAAGTTGTGAGAAAACCCAGGGAAGGGTCGCCTACCGTTCGCCGAAGCCAAGGGCAACGGCGCCTGTCACTCGCCACGCTCGCCTCCGAGGTCCTCGGCGATCAGCAGGGTATCTTATGTGAACCACCTGCCACTCCCCGTACTCTGGGGGAAATTCAATATCATTACTCTGTCATGAAAAGAAACAAATTGGCCTACCCAATCAAACCACTCGCGTCCCTTGGGTGAGCTCAGATCTTAAGCTTGGACGAACCACAAGGGTTCTGCCCCCTAAGCTTCAGAAAGGTTCACTGCTGGTCAAATAGAACGGCTGCAGAACAAACAGAGAAGACGAGCAAGCATTAATTGAATTAAAAATAATAATAATAATAATAATGTCCACTCTATCCATGAGGGATTTGGGGGCAGATATCAGCATGCCAATCGACGAGGAGGATTCCTCGCTGGTCAGCCAAGTCGCCCCGACGACATGTCCTTGTTCCCTCCTGCAGGTAGTGAAGCATACATGTTCCCTAGCAGCCAGAAATCAGGCGCGTGTGCAGTATTTACCAATGGTTGCTTATAAATCTCTTGGCCGAGAAATTTTCAACTGAAACCTCTGCCCATTACGTGGCTTGGGGTTCGCCAGAACATACTYATGGGGTAGTAAGCATTAACAGGATCAGGCGAGTCTGCTCCAGGTGAGAGAAAAGGGTATTGAAGCCTTTGGGAGTCGGGAGAATAGTTGAGTACAGTGACAAAAATCAGCCCTTTGGGCGCTGGCCGCGCCGTTGCGTTACCAAACGTCTCTCTCTCGCTTTCTCCCTCTCACACACACACTGATGCCAGTCACTCTCTCTCTCCCTCTCTCTCTCTCTCTTTCTCTCTCTCTCTCTCTCTCTCTCTCTCTCTCTCTCTCTCTCTCTCTTTCTCTCCAGCAATGCACTATTTTCCCCTAGCAGTATCAGAGAGCTCTCATCCACTTAGCAGCGTCCCCTTTCACCGGCAACGGGTTATCTCTCATTAGCAGTGAGCTCCCACCCACTTAGCAGCGTCTCCTTTCACTGGCAGCGGGTTCTCTCTTATTGATCAGAGAATGGGAAGGTCTCTTTCTCACTCGGCCCTTACCACTAAGCTCTTTTAAAACAGTAGCTCAGTTTAGGCTTGATTACTTGCTTGGCACTGCGCTGTGCAGCCATGACCCGCTTGTCATCCACACAAAAAGCGGGTAAAGCCTCATAATCAAGTCACTACAAAACCAGCCGTATTTCGCCTGCTGGATGGCGTTGGAAGATGTCTGAATGTCGTCAAAAACAAAATCCCAACGGTGAAAACCTCAGTCTTTAAGTACCCCTGAAGGATCAGAAGTCTGATCCTAGATTTAAGCTGTCCTCCAAATCTACTGATCAGAAATCTATATGCATTACGAAATTTTGCTCGAAAATCAGTTCCCTACTCTTGAAGAATGATCCAGATCCTACTCATATATTCCCTTTCTCCCTCTCTCTCTGCTGCGCTGTCACTCCCCCTCTCTCTCTCTCTCACACTCACAGACACTCACTTTCTCTCTCACTCGCTCTCTGTCCACTCTCTTTGAATAACCCTTACTTACTCTCTTACTCTCTCTGTCATTGCTGCCCGTCTCTCTCTCTCACTCAATCCGCTCTCTCTCTCTCTCACTCAGTCCTCTCTCTCTCTCTCTCTCTCTCTCTCTCTCTCTCTCTCTCTCTCTCTCTCTCTCTCTCTCTCTCTCCCCCCTTGTGAAACTCACTCTCACGCACGCACCCACTCAGTCTTTCTCTTCCCTTCACTCTGTGTTGTGCGTTGTCAACTGGTAGATCAGTCTCCAATAAATGCCCTGCTTGAACATGAATAGATACACCGCCATTTGCTTTGTCTTCCTAGTACCATAGGCCTAGTTCCACACCTCACCAAACCAGGAGATGATATCGAACCTTCAGCAAAAAACATGGGCAGATGCATCSCCATATTCTTTGTCTTCTGTRCAYTGCGGGGTCMCGCCTGATTGCTCACCAGATGAGGGGAATGAAAACTGTTGCTTCAACCAGAACATCAACATCAAAAGATACATCACCGCATATATAAATGTATATATTTATTTTATTATTATTATTTTTTTTCATCTGATAATCGTGATGGTTGAATCTTCAGCGAGAACATTGAAGGTTAAATACTCATAATGTGTCTGCTCTGCACTGCGCGTTGATAGAGTTTGAGCATCCCCCCCCTGCTACATCCAGTGCTGGTGGCGAACTGGCTAGCTCAGGTATGAACGAACCTGGAAGCATTTGCAACCAGGCTAATTAATTTCATAATCAAGGAAACACAACCCTCTTTGTCTCTCTCTAACTATCTTACCTCCCTCTCTTCTCTTTCTTCCAACAGATTGCACATGGACATTAACTCTAGTTCATACAACGTCACCAAGGAGTCCTAGCAGGCATCCATTGCCTTGGTCATTCTTGCTGTTGACGTCATATACGAGGGCTGACATTACTTGAGACAATCACACAAGCTACAGCAACGCTCGCCTCGGTCACTCGCTCCAGCTGTGCAGTCCCCTTCTCTCTCACTCTCCCTCTCACACGCAGTCTCTCGCTCCCGCTGTGCAGTCCCCTTCTCTCTCACTCTCCCTCTCACACGAAGTCTCTCACTCCCGCTGTGCAGTCCCCTTCTCTCTCACTCTCCCTCTCACACGCAAGTAACCGCCTGAGCGCCGACGCGTCTCCCCCGCGCTTTCACTCGCGGGTACGCCTTGTTCGCGTCCGGCTCTCCCCTCTCTCGGCGTAACCGCCTGGAAGCCGATGTCTCCGCCTCGAGCTCGTCTCCCACTCTGCAACTGCTTGAAGCCGGGCACACAGGTTCTCAACCCTTCTACTCTTACGCCACTCAAGTTAGGGTAAAGACTTCATCCCTACACTTTGTTTATATACTGCTTATCACAGTCTACTCTGCTTTACCAAAACCACCCAGCACAGTCCCTTGGTCCTCGTAAGGTACCATGAGACCAAATAAGAAAAACTAAATTAAAAAACCAAATATTAAAAACTAATTTAAAAATTAAAAAAACGCTTGCGTACGTCACTTGAGAAATGCACCGCGCCGTATGCTGAGCTTCGGCGTGTCCAGCAAACCACGATAGCAGATCAGTGGCTTTTTTCTCTAAGTTAGGCCAATGTATATGTTCAAATAGCTAGGTCTGATACGGACCCTCTTACCAGGTATCGGGCGACTTTAGCGTACACCACGTGTTTCAAGAAGGACAAAACATAGTGGCAGGATATCAGATTCGTAGACCAGCAGTAACGCCAGAGCCTGACCCACGTTTGCTGGTTCATGTCGAAGGAGAAGCAATAGGCTTGAACGCTTCTCGCAAGAATGCGGCCGAATATCAGATCTGGAACGTTTGCACGTCCAAAAAGGAGGCCTCAGTCGAATCATTAGACTTGGAACCTCCGAGGGGTATCACTGAGTAGGTACTCGATGACACCCGTCAACTTATCTCAAAATGGGGTTCTCATCCTTCTTGACATCCATCGGACCCCCGCAAGGACGGTTCTACCGGGGTACCCGATCTTCCTTAACTCTTCGGCCAGAGTCATGACACTGCAGCAAATCAGGCTTTCAAAGTTAGAATTTTGTGCGATACGGAGTACCGTATTCGCAACTGTAGCAAATTTGGCATTCCGTGGACCAAACGAAACAAAATCTTTGTATGTCTGAAAACGGACATCCCCTTCGCTCCAGATGGAGCCTGCATTCTTGAATTTGTGGCACATTAATATGCCCGTCCTGCAGATGAGAAGACGTGTTTCCAAGAAATTCAGCACCCCACAGTCTGAATCGGTGCGTTCGAGCACCAGCTTTGGAGGGTAGCACTTAGTCACTCCGTCAAGTCTTTCAATAGCAAGCCGTTCTCCCACTGGATCATCACGATCAAACAGGGAGACAATCAGCAAATTGTCAATGTAACGCTTACCCATAACCAATTTGCAATTCGCACCCTGAAAGTTAATAAATTGGAACTCGGCCATCATACACATGAGACAAGCCAGTGGCAGGCTTGCCCGCCCACCCATTGGAATGCCGTTAATCTAGCGCAGTGTTATCCCTGAGACTGAGAAAAAAGTATTATCCAGTTGAAAGTCAGTGAGGGATATCTGACTCTTCAGGTGAAGAGTTCAGGTGAAGAGATCTCCACCCAGGTTCTCCAAACAATTTTCCAAACCGGGCAGCTTTCTTCCTGGTACTGATTCTCAGTCATTTTACTGCTTTTGAGAAAAACAGTTTAACAAACCAAACTACAGCGTTCTTGATGCACTTATGTGGAAGCTGAATGAACATTTCTTTAGTATCGTAAGTGCGAGCCATAATCCCGAGGTTGTCGCTAACTTCTGTGATCTTGTCGTTAACCAACTTGATTGCTGGTTGGAGGTCAATTCTGGTTCGCATGTTAAAGTGCAGAACTTTAGCTATCCTTATCGTCTCATTCAAGGCTGTTGACAGAATGTCAGAGGCAGCCCTAAAATGACTTTTATAGGAGGGCACAATCGGTCGCTTCTTACTCTTATCTTTCTCTTTAGAGAGAATGTAAGCATGCTGAAGTTCTCCTTTGTTATCCCATTTCGCGATTTTTCCCAAACCCAACGAATTAAATTCATTCTTCATTTTTTGAAGAACAATAGTTGATTCGGGAACTACATCATAGTTCTTGTTGTCAAGGAACATCTTCTTCAGTCCTGCTTGGTAAGATAGTGGACATTCAACCCAGGTCTCACTAGTGTTATGATCTAAAGGTGACATAATCAAACCATCAAACGCTTGTTTCACCCCGTAGACATATTCACTCAGCACACACCCATCGACCTTCTTTTCCCCCGCCCTTGAGACAAGTTTCAGACCAAGCGCATGGTGCCGGTAACGACACCCATGTCCCGGAGAAACGCAACAGCCTGGTTACATGATTGGTTCAATCCTTCCCTGCATTTCAATGCATCAGGAAATGGTACGTTCTTTGAATTAAAAAAAAAAGAGTCAACCTCTCCAATCTCGCTGAGCTTTACCACAACATGCCCGTTAGTCTTGGGTAGTTCAAAGTTGACACAGACACATCTGAATTCTGTTTGCTGTGCAAACAACTTTTGGTTATGCAAGATGTCCCCAACTGAGTTGGCTTTCAGCTAGACTGCCTTGGTTCTTTTTGCAAACAGGTTGCCCAGAGCTTTTGTCGAGGTGTTCTCCCTGACCCAATTCTTAACCTGGGTCTCAACCTTCTGTTTCTCAATTATTGTGCAGAAAGGAATTTTAACATACACATTCATACGAGGGTTAATCGTAAATTTATTCTTCATGACTGTGGTTATAATTCCACGGATAATCTGCCTACCCCGCTGCTGGTTAACTCTCTTAATTTCATCATTAAGTTCGATTAGTTCATCCATGCTTAGTTTGTACAGATCCTGTCTTTTCCAGGGGGCACGAAGTAGCGCAATTAACTCAACTTTCCTGAGTTCAGTCCTGGTTTTTGTTCTTACGACTTCAGAGATCAGCCGCACATCTCCTTTCTCAATTAGGGACTTCGTATCTTTCAACAACATCTTATTGCCCAAAATTTCAATTTTCGAAAAACCAAACGGCAGTGCGACCAGTCTCCATGCTTTCAACCATCTACCTCCTTTATTATTTGAAACAAGCACTGGTTCGCGTTTCCTACCTTTGGTTAAAAGTTTGAGGATCCTCAGTAGGTCAGGCTCGTAAGAAACATCAAGGATGGGGCAGATAAAGAAAATAGGCTCAATTATTTGCAAAGGTGTTAGCGCGTCCGAAGTGGATTTTTTCCTAGCTCGAACCCGACGTCCATTCTTCTCACTTTTTAAGAAACGTGAGTTCAGGCCGGGGTTAAAACCCCGGATAACCGCCTGTTCAAGACTATCAAGATCCGCCTGGTCACCAAACCAAATTGGAAGTTATGCTCAACCCACCGCTCACAAAGCGTTCGAGCAGTTCTTCCTACATAGACCGCCTTATGGTTTAAAAACATAAGTACATAGACACAACAACTTCCATTGAGTAATGTATCCCATTCTTCCGGTCGCAGTCTGAACCAAAACCTTGGATATGCATTCCCCCACGCAAGGTCACCCCTCAAACAAGCAAGCAAAATGATTAGGGTGTGGATCCAGTCAAGCAGTATGTTAATCTGCCCGCCCACATCGCTCTTGAGGCGCTGTATTCGACGCGCCGCTCTCTGGAGGGACCGAATGCTACCAAGTCCCAGTTTCCCTTTACAGGGTCCTCAGCGACATAATTCATCTCAATGCTTTCGCCTTCATTCACACCATTGGCGCTGGATGGTTCACCCGCTGGTCGGGGCTTGCCTCCTTTGAGCATGTCTACATACTCTTGTAAGTCCAGCCGTGTAAGCTCCCAAGCACCAATATCCTTCCTTAAATACTGAATATTCTTCTGTTTGCACATCTCCTGCACACGCGTGTAATGCAAAGAAACGTAGAAGTCTTGGCGCATCTTCATGCATGCAGCCAAGCCGCCTCCGTCACCTTCATCCTCCTCTGCGTTCGTTTCATGCTGCACGATATCGACATCTTCTTCCCCTTCAACACCTTCGGACTCTGCGGACGGCTTCTCTTGCTTAGGCTCCACGACTTGAGTCTTCCCCTTCCTGTCATCCATTCCCTGCATTAGCGCCGCAAGCATCATCTTGATGTCTGCTAGGTCGCTACTGCTTTCCATTTTGGATTGCAGGTTTTGTTTGACCTTGTTCGCACTTTCGTCGTGAAAGGAAATCTCGATGCACTTAGATTTAGACTTGCTCCCTCCACGAGATCGAGTTTTAACTCGATTAACCTCAGGCGAGTTCTCGACTGGTGTACTCTGCCCGACCCTCTTTCGCTTCTCATTGCTTGATAATTCTTTGCTCCCTTTTTTTTTTCCAGGGCAAGCTTCTCCTCTCGAAGCTTTTCCAGCTCAGCTTTCTCCGTCGCCGTAAGTTTAAACTTCTTATCAACTTCTTCCAACCAATCAGAGATGAGTTTCAAGGAGCTTCCAAGCGTGGAGGTCTCCCAAGCCTTCATTTCGTCACTTTTCGTCGACGAGCGAACATCAGATCTGCTAGCCTCATCCGGAAGTTCCACGATACGAACGTCAGTTGGTCGATCAACAGAAGTTCGTCGCCCATTCGCCATCTTCTTCTTGGCCTCTTCAACCGCCTTATGCGTCTTGATATCCTCAAGTAGATCCATGTATTCCTTCGTGAAATAGGCACGATTACCAGGCCCCGGAAACGTGTTAGCAACTGGTCCTTTTCCACCACCACCCCCACCTGTTCCGCCAATATGGTTAGGAACAGGGTCGTTAGGAGGCGGGGCAGCGACAGGCTGAGGTGCCAGGGCAATCCACGGCCCGGTGCCAGTCCATTGCCCTTATGCAGGCCAAGCTTGCAAACCCCACTGTCCAGTTGAAGGAGGAGCAATATGCGACATGTATTGCAGCGAAGCAGGTGGCATCGAAGGCATAGTCGGCATGATAGGCATGGTAGGCAGTGAAGGCTAAGCAGACATTGCAGGCATGGTAGGCATGGCATGAGGGGCTGCGGTAGGAGCCATCGCCGGTACATGCGCACCACCATATTGATACGGTTGCAGAGTGACACCCAGGGGGAAGGAATTCCCAGTCGGATTATTCCCACCATATTGCATTGGTACGTTCTGCGGATGAAGTCCACCCACATTCCGGGCATTCGAGTTCTCCATCCAATAGCGCCCACAATTCGACCACCTTCCTTGTCGGTCGTTCCTTCTCCCACCTCGTCCCCGTCCAGACATACGCTCAATAGCGAGGCTTACAACGATCCCAATCCCAACACCGATACCAATCGCCCACTTTATATCGCCTTCGTTACAACTTCGCCACTCGAGCCAACTGAAGTTCCATGTCATACGAGCAACTGCTTCCACAGCGGCAGCAATGTAGCAGCTCTATCTCTTACTGCCAAATCATCGGACGCGTGGCTACGCCACTTCGCGCAAAGTTCAGTAGTGAAGTGGCGCAGACCGGATCTGGTCGCTCGTACCCATGGCTTTATCAACGCTAGCGGAGAGTAGTAGACGCACTCGCACATACATACGTAGTATGAGTAAACCAAACTATGCATCAGATCATAGTAGAAATAGCAGAAATCAACTTTCCACAATGGGAGAGGACAGCGATGTTCCGGAAATGAAGCACCGGGAAATAACAATGGATCGATAGAGCAATACGCAAGCAACAAATATAAATCGAACGGAATTCACGATGAAAAGTAAAAAATGATAAAATGATAACATGAAATAATAAAATGATAAAATGATACAAATGATAAAAATGATAAAAAATGATAAAATGACAAACCTGCGAGATCGCTCATAGTAATAAGCGCGTGATAGACACAAAAAGTGAGTACACGAGCAGGAGTTACATGAGAGAGAATCGGCACCCTAACTTCGTTCCCAAGCCACAACAAGGTCGAAACTAGGGCTCAGTACCATAGCATAAATCACAATGGACAACACTTGAAAGAAGATGATAAGAGTTTTACTGTCATGGCATAATCACCTTCCTCACATCACCTTAACCCACACTGTCAAGGTTCTCAACCCTTATACTCTTACGCCACTCAAGTTGAGGTAAAGACTTCATCCCTACACTGTGTTTATATACTGCTTATCACAGTCTACTCTGCTTCACCAAAACCGCCCAGCACAGTCCCTTGGTCCTCGTAAGGTACGGTGGGACCAAATAAGAAAAACGAAATTAAAAAACCAAATATTAAAAACTAAGTTAAATTTAAAAAAAACACTTGCGTACGTCACTCGAGAAATGCGTCGCGCCGAATGCTGAGCTTCGGCGTGTCCAACAAACCACGATAGCGAATCCGTGGCTTTTTTCTCTGAGTTAGGCCAATGTATATGTTCAAACAGCTAGGTCTGATACCGACCTTCTTACCAGGTATCGACCGACTTTAGCGTACACCACGTGTTTCAAGAAGGACAAAACATAGTGGCAGGATATCAGATTCGTAGACCAGCAGTAACGCCAGAGCCTGGCCCACGTTTTCTGGTTCATGCCGAAGGAGAAGCAACAGGCTTGAGCCTGCTTGTCGCAAGAATGCGGCCGGATATCAGATCTGGAACGTTTGCACGTCAAAAAAAGAGGCCTCAGTCGAATCATTAGACTCGGAACCTCCGAGGGGTATCACCGAGTAGGTACGCGATGGCACCCGCCAACTTATCCTAAAATGGGGTTCTCATCCTTCTTGACATCCATCGGACCCCCGCAATGACGGTTCTACCGGGGTACCCGATCTTCCTTAACTCTTCGGCCAGATTCAGGACACTGCAGCAAATCAGGCTTTCAAAGTTAGAATTCTGTGCGATACGGAGTACCGTATTTGCAACTGTAGCAAATTTGGCATTTCGTGGACCAAACGAAACAAAATCTTTGTATGTCTGAAAACCGGCATCCCCTTCGCTCCAGATGAAGCCTGCATTCTTGAATTTGTGGCACATTAAGATGCCCGTCCTACAGATGAGAAAACGTGTTTCCAGGAAATCCAGCACCCCACAGTCCGAATTGGTGCGTTCGAGCACCAGCTCTGGAGGGTAGCACTTAGTCACTCCGTCAAGTTTTTCAATAGCAAGCCGTTCTCCCACTGGATCGTCACGATCAAACAGGGAGACAATCAGCAGATCGTCAATGTAACGCTTACCCATAACCAATTTGCAATCCGCACCCAGAGAATTAATAAATTGGAACTCGGCCATCATACACATGACACAAGCCAGTGGCGGGCTTGCTCGCCCACCGATTGGAAGTCAGTTAGGGATATCAGACTCTTCAGGCGAACAGATCTCCACCCAGCTTCTCCAAACAATTTCCCAAACCGGGCAGCTTTCTTCCTGGTAATGATTCTCAGCCATTTTACTGCTTTTGAGAAAAACAGTTCAACTCCCGCAAACTCCCTTGGTCCCACTAGTTGGGGCCGAGAATTGAGGGTCACTCCTCCAGTGGAGTGGAACATATATTTTGTTATGGTCCAGCTTCAACTCCTAAACGTACAGGATGTGTACTTTTTGGGACGGACACCGTGTGACAATCCTACTATTGTGGTGCTTGTTCGTAGTATCACTCAAACCACGTACATTCCGACAAGCGATGTTAATGCGGTTTGGCAAGACCATTAGGAGGTTTTCCTGCACCGCCTCATAGTTGGATCTGGCGAGACTGCTCTATAGGTAGTTTTCTTCTTTTGTCTTCCTCTTCTACTGGGGTGGGGAGCTCAGTGAGAGTCCATGGGTTCTTCAACTGAGCGTTGAACCCGCTCAGAGAGAGCAAAGTCCATCACAGCAGTTTGGCTGATCCAAGAAGAAGTGTAGACTTCTTCTGGGGTCTGTCCACGAACTGGACACCTGGGGACCAAACCAGGTACAACCTGGGGTGTCTGGATTCATTTTATGAAAAATAAATGAAAAGCCACGAGACGCTATGAATTCCACTAACGAGTTGGTGCCACGCCTGGACACCTGGGGACCAAACCAGGTATAGCCTGGGGTGTCTGGATTCATTTTCTGAAAAATAAATGAAAAGCCACGAGACGCTATAAATTTCACTAACAAGTTGGTGCCACGCCTGGTAGGTATGATTTCATGAGAGTCTTGTCCCGATAGAAGGATGATATTCTAGTCTGCTGCTATCAACAGATTCTTTGTGTCTGGTATATAACTTGGCAATTAAAAAAAAAAAAAAGTTTTTTCTTTATAAGTCACGTGTGCGTCTATGGACGTGATGGCCCAATCTTCTTGCCCCATAACAAATTAAACCCATACAAAACGGCCATGTGGATCTGCGAATTTGTCAATTATGTCAACTTGAAGGGAAAAAAATATCCCGCAACCTCCCTTGGTCCCACTAGCTGGGGCTGGGAACTGAGGGTCACTCCTCCAACGTAGTGGAACATAGATTTTGTTATGGTCCAACTTCAACTCCTGAATGCACAGGATGTGTACTTTTTGGGATCGGTACCGTGTGGCAATTCTGCTATTGTGGTGCTTGTTCGTTATCACCCAAGCCACATACATTCCAGAAAGCGATGTTAATACGGATTGGCAAAACCATTAGGAGATTTTCTTGCACCGCCTCGTAGCTGGATCTGGCAAAACTGCTCTATAGGTAGTTTTTCTTCTCTTGTTTTTCTCGTCTACTGGGGTGGGGAGCTCAGTGAGAGTCCAGCGGCTCTTCAGCTGAGCTTTGAACCCGCTCAGAGAGGACCAATTCTGTCATAGCAGTTTAGCTGATCGAGTCAGCAATCACCCAGCAGTGAGGTCTTCCATGAACTGAATCAATCTCAAGGTCTTACTGTTAAGATCGGTGAATTCCGGAATAGCTACCTTGTATGGATATTTTGTCTGGAAACTTTTTTTTAACTCATCTAGAATGTGGATGTGCAAAAAAAGTGGGTACATACTTATCTTTTTACTAAGGATTAAGTCCACTACATGTCTTCCAATCTTGGGCTCAGGGAAGATCCAAACTTGGCCAATTACGTTAATGATTTTTCTTGCACTGCCCAAAATGGAAAGTCCAATAGGTTGGTCCTCTATCTTCGTTATAGGTAAGCTTAGAGACCCTTAGGGTTGAGTGCAGGCGAACACCATTGGACCATTGTCGGAAGAAACACAGATGATGGGAACCAAAATCTCCTCCACCTTACCCTTATCCTTTCTCGTTAAACTTTTCATCAAACGGGCACTCGAGAGCGAGAGGATTTTTGAGTCTTTGCTTTTTCTCCCTCCCTCTCTGGTTATGTTGGAGTGGATTGTAAGGCCGGATGAGGAAGCACATGTTGTGCCCCTGGTCTCAATTATGCTTGTGGTAAACAATGGTCGGCTTGTGAGCTTGTTGAATTTCTTACTGTTACTAACCCAAATGATTTTGACCTTTTTTTGTGAAGAGGATTCCTTTCGTTGTTTTTGCGCAGTAGGCGAGTGCTCAAGGGTGTCGTTAGGGGTGACAGTAGAGGCATCATTTGAGTCCGTTTGAGAAAGTATTGGGGAGTCTAGCTCTATGTCTGAACATGTTGTGATTCGCAGGGGTTGGAAACGGTTCTCGTATAAGCTAAGATCTCTTAGCCTATTGTCACCCTGTGGTTGTGTGATGACTGTGGTTTTAAAGTACCCCTGATTTTCCCTTCTTTGAATGGAACCAGGGGGCGATATTCTCCTGAGAACAAGACGTTATAGTGGGTAGATGTGACGTTAATGTGCTTATGAGGGCTCCCTTCCACTTAGTTCCTCAGTCGGGGCCATTCAGAGGGTTCAGACTCTAACTATGAGGCGCCACTTGTCTTCCCCTGCTGACTTTCCCACCAAAGAGAGGTATCTACCTCTCTCAGTTGAATCTGGCCAGACATTGATGATGGGGTGGGGGTGCCCCCACTTCCCCCATCTGTATCGCACCTGTGGCTCTGGAGGGAGGAACTTGAATGGGAGCAGCGAGGATCTCCCCCCTTTTCTTCTTCCTCTTCCCTACCCCTTTAGTTCTCTCGACCCCCTCGGCACCTTTGTTCCCTGTCTCCTATTTTGGTGATGAGATTTGCCCTGATGTTCATAGGAGGGGGGAGAGGGGGGCGAGAGGGGGGGGAGAGGAGGGGGAGGCAAGGAGGGAGGGGTGGCAAGGGGGGTCTGTATTGTCCATATCTGAGATGCTCTGTTCTGACGATTTCTCCGCCAGTTAAGTGTTGGACAATCATCGTCAAACTCATTGTGGAAAAACCCTTTACATACGGGACACCATGGAGTATCAAGAGCTTCCACCTCAATCTCGACCGTGCCTCCATTGTTCAGGAGGTCGACTGTTAAACACCTGGTGTAATGGTCTTTGGCCCCTGATTCCAGATCGAACCTGACACTACCAAGTTCATGTTCTTCTGTTTTTTTGGCCACTGCATTCTCCCTGACCACTTTTCCAAATGCCAGTTCAACCGCATCTTTCAAAATTGCCAGAGCCATTGGAATGCGAAGGCATCTGACAAAAAATATGTCGATTCTCATTTTTTTCGGCCAATCCTGAAGTTTTTTTTCGGACATCCACGGTTTGAAATGCAAGTCGTATTATTTCCCATCTTCTTCAATCCCATCATTCCCCATGTTGAGCATCCATTGAGCAACTTCCCTGTTAACGCCACATACGAAAGCAAGGTTCTACCTTCGTTCATGAAAAAACCCGTTTCGACTCTTCCCCCAACATAGGCATGTAGATCCACCCATTCTCGTAGAGTCTTATGACCCTGCGTTTGACATCGACTGGAAGAAAGACAAATGCTTGCCCAAAGGAAACCATTACTACATGCTCCCTTAGCCATTGGGTCTGTACATCGTGTACTCTCAGGTCTACCTTAATTATCACATAATTTGGCTATCTGATGACTCTAGTGAATTGAGTCGTGCAGAGACCAGATGAGAAAATTTGTTCTCTATAGCAATCATCAAATAGTTTACATAGTGTGGATCGTTCGGACTCCGAGAGTTGTTCGTGAACGTTCGCCTGTCTCTTCCCCCATGTTGATTGCACTTCATGACACAAAGCTGCGTTCGCAAATCCAACCGAAACACAAGTGAGATAATGTGAAAGGGTAATCCCCGACTTACTGAATACGAAATAAGTAGGGAACCAACCGCATGGGATGTTTGAATGGGGCGAGAGATTACCTGAAAAGGGCGAGCAATTATTTCATTGCTATCGATGAAACTAAGGAATGGGATCACAACCAAGTTGAATCCACACTGGACGCCTTCTGGGAATGACGGAATAATAGTGGATGTTCCTGCTACACGTGTCCTTCACTAGCCAGCATCGACTCGAGTCCAAAGAATGAGGATTTGCGAAGTGAAGTTTTAGAAGAGAATTAGTAGGTAAGGCGGAATTCCGGTCCTACTGCTCACGGTTCTATTCCAGTGGTTACACCTTATTACACTCAACTGGCTCGACCCTAGGTTATAGCCGAAACGAGTCCTCTACCAAATAAGAGACAGAAAATGTAGTATTATGCCATAACTCCCCGTGAATGTAATTGGACGTTTTCCTCTTGAATAATAATGTAAGCCCCAGGACAAGGATTAATTCATACCCCGGATATCAAAACATTGTGCTTCTTCCATCTGAACTTGCCCCGATGATAATTATAACTTAGATTTCATAACCACACGTTTGAAGACCAGCTATGAGTGTTACTGCTAGATTACTTCACACCAAAGTTGGCTATCCCGAAAGTCGTTACTGTTACAAATGCATGGTCTGACAACGTGGACACACTTTATCAGTTTCTCGTAGATAGGATCATGGCTTCCGACATATCCTTACGAAGTTTGTCCTTTGTACAAATCATGGTCAGATAAGCATGTCGTGGATAAGATACATTCGCTAGTCTATGTTGCTTCCTTCATGCCCATAGGCCACACTGAAGATTTGTACTTGAACTCGGTGCCTAGGCACCGAGGTTCGCTTGTGTCGGCTCCCGCTTGGTTGCACTCGTTTGGGAAAATTGAGGTATGGACATGTAGCCAAAAAAAAAAAAAAAAAAAGAGAGAGTCGGCGACATGCGCGGAGCCCAGCGTGCATGTCACTGAGTCTCTCTCTCTCTCTCTCTCTCTCTCTCTCTCTCTCTCTCTCTCTCTCTGCGCCCAAGGCGTCTTCTTTTGTTTGTTTTATTTATTATCATGTTGCATGTTTTATTTTTTCTTTTGTTCTCTAAGGTTCCCCGCTTTAACCTCTATTTTAAACAAACCACTGACACCATCCCTGAGGTCTCGACCGACTAACATCGATGCAAACCGTGTGTGACACCTTTTTGTGTAATTAAGGAACACAAGAAATGAAAAAAAGAAGGTTTAAAAAAATTGGTGTTGTATTTTCTGTAGGGAAAAAAAACAATCGTACAAGAGTACAATAATTTAGGGTCTCTGTCCCCCTTTTTTCTTGGGACTACAAGGTTTGAGCCCCGCTGTCGAGCGCATCGGTCCGACACGACACAAGGTAGCGCGGGACCCTCCCGGCCACGTCACGCAGGAGTTGGTCTAAATCCTCGTCGGGAATATACATGGAGCTTCTGCAAGCCACTCTAGCCGAGTGCGCCAAGCAGACCTCTCGCGAGCCCCTACGACAGGATAGGGCCTACGCGAGGCACGACTTACCTCCTTCTTACATGAGTTGTCACCTCCCTTAGGTGGGTGTATCCCCGCCGAGCTACCAGTCCACAATACGAAAGTTGATCAGTTGCAATCGCATAGGTGGACCAACCGAGGGCGTTTCTCGTTCGTTGTGGCAGAGGGGGTACGCGTGGTAGTACGTCTCTATCGAACCAGTATGCCAACCGACATCTTAGGGGGCTGAGGTCCCAAGTGGGACTCGTCGCCGGTCGACTAGGACACATCCCACACACCACGCGCACACCACTCTAAAGAACATAGAAAATTAAAAACACACACATATACACACACCTATACAAAACAACAGCGGACAAACAACGCGACGACACTCCTAGTCCCTCAGTAGTTGTCTCATAACTCTCCGATGCGGAAATCGGATACTCGTCGTGCGCAAGACTTAGTATTAAAACCGCGGGGACGCAAGGCTAATTCATATCGACTCGCAATGCAAGCATACGCAAGCAGTCGCAATGATGGCGTACTATGTAGTGCCTATAATCAAGCGGTCCCTCGTGGATCCGAGTACCGCTTATGACACTCAAGTATCACTCACGAAGTATCGTAAGAGTCTACTTCCTCACGATATTGCACGACTGAAGGATTAGCCGTGCGGCCTCCGGGGCACCTCCGACTCTTAGGCTGAGTGTCTCGTAGGCAGGGCAAATAGGTTTTGCGCAGGGGAAGATCCCTTCCATGCAGAGTCTAGGACCTGGGATGTCCTGGACAAGGACCTCGAATCCAGGCCAAGGACCAACGTCCGACTAAGAAATCTTTAAGAAACATTCAGTAATAAAGCGGGGTTTTCTTTCTTTTTCCAATCTCAACCCCTATTTAACCCTTAAGCATGGACCCTCCCATGCCACACAAACACCCAACATAGGTACATACGCATATATATGTAAGGGGGGATATGTATTTGATGATCATTTCTTACAATCACAGTGAGAGTCCTCGTAGCCATATATGTGTGTGTGATCCCAGACATTCAAATCTAAGATCCGAACCACAAAACATATCTGCAATCACATCAAAGAGTCAACCAAATGTCCACGCACTACATGGTGTCAATTTCAGCCAACCTCTATACTCATACCCCTCGCTTTAGCCATGTAAGCCCCAACTCTTGTCTAACCAACCATAATTAAATACTCAGTACCTTTGTTAAATGGCCATTCAATAAAAAGTCCGGGTGAAAGCCTTAATAAAACAACAAAAATCACCAGGGCTAAAGCCTTTTGGGTTGAGTTATCGAGGATGAATTGCAGTTGAGTCGTAAACTGACGAATCGGCAACCGACCTGTAACACAAGTTGAAACTAGCCAAAAATCTTGAATCAATCGATTAAGAGGACCTGTAACACATGATAGGTCAATCCCCCAAGCTAAGTCTATAAGTCCAAGGAGAATAATCCTTTTATCACGATTGCAAGACTGGCCGGTCACGTTCACGAGACCGACACTGGTTGTGACTGAAGGAATGTGTGAAGTATAATTCCAAGGTTTTTTTTATTGATAGTAATGAAATCACTCTTTAAAAAAATTATCTTAATGAGCAGTATGTTGACCTTTCATTCGACGTTGGTATGTTGTTCTCTCATAATGAAATCTGTGTGTTTTCGATATAGATCGCCAGAAGTGCAAAACAAGCAAACCAGAGATGAAGGAAAGGGAGCAGGACAAAATTTGCACCAGCACGAGGGGAGAAGGATTACAGATGACAAAAAAAACAAAGATAGAATTTTGCGCTCTGTCACGAAGGCGTACTCGTATATGTCTGAGGGTGATTGTACTTTTTATCCGAAGGAGGAACATTTTCTTCAGTCCGTTGTATCGACAACCAATAAACTTGGTGATTGGGCAGTGGAAGGGATGAAAATGTATAAAGAAGAATGTGGAGTGCGATAATTTTTTGTCGAATGCAACATAATAATGACAAAATCAGGGGAAGATCACATAGAACCTGAAACATGAATTTTGAGCGGAGAAGGGATACCCTCTTATGAGAACCAATCAAACAGATAAACAAACTGAGGTGAGAAGAAAAATGAGAGACGAAATGTTGAAAAATATGACTTGAAGATGTAGTGGGAGAGAGTCGTGGGGTGATCCGGCGTTCCAACAAGCGCTCACAAGGATGTTCCAACATGCAAGGAAAGGATAAGGAGTCGGAGTATCATTGCAACAACTTGCATTTGCAGAGATGGTCATACGGAATGATGTACTGCAGGTTCGTTCAAGAGAATCTATAATAGACAAAATCTCTGAGTTGGCTGCCATCAAAAATCATATCATTAAATCGATCAAAGACGGGATACAATTGTAAATTTTAACATCTTGAACCTCAACCATTCTACAACTGTGGCAGACAAAGCGTTTCTTCTTTTCCAAGCAGGACTGTTGGTCAAACAACACAATGACATACGTGACATTTTGTTCGTTGACGAGGGTTTCACTTTTCACCACAGTGGTTCAACTGCACAATTGTAAATTTTAACTTCTTCAACCTCGACCATTCTACAACAGTGGCAGACAAGGCGTTTTTCTTTTCCAAGCAGGACTGTCGGTCAAACAAGACGGTGACATACGTGACACTTTGTTCGTTGACGAGGGTTTCACTTTTCACCACAGTGGTTCAACTGCGTTGTGACGAGGAAACACATAAAGGCAAAAAATTTTGGTCATCCTATATATAATTATTTAGATATTTGTATAAAATTTTAAATAATTTTTATTTCTTTTGTCTATTGCTCTGTTTTCAGAGGATGGGTGGGATCATGCGAACATGATATGATTAAGACACACTCTTTTGACCTGATTATTATTAGAAGTTGCAACATTTGTATTCAACAGTGACCTAAGTGACTTTCCAACAGTCGAATCAATATTTTTGTGCTTGACATTCACATTTTATATAGAGAAGAAAGACTTTGTCAAAAACTATTTCTTCAATGTTAAAAACAGGTGATCATGTCTAAGTTGTTTCAAATCTGATATTGACGGTTGTTTTTGCCAGTATATTGGTATTATGCTCACATGGCTCACCTATAAAATTGTCATGTTTCGTTTCTTGTTGAAAATCAAAACTTGTTTTTATGGTGATATTGATAGATAGGAATGTTGAATATTATAGAGCAAGACACGGTCGTTGGGGAAGTTTGTACGACCAAAAACTCGCTCGTGGGGAAAGCTTGTACGAGTGATACCTTAATGTGGAATCAACATGTATCGATGAGTTAAGAAATATCTGAAAGTTTTATTGTTTGCAGAAACGTTTTGGTGATCGTCGCTTCAAAATTTGTTGTTATGACTTACACTTTGTTTATATTATAATGTAATCTTACTATTACGTGTTTAACAATGTAAGCACATAAGGTCAGTAGGTGCATACTCTTTATCACTGAAGATATCAATTGTAGTGAATAAATTTAGTCATCAACCTGCCACATGATGTGTCGGATGATATCACCATATAACAAAAACTTTACAAGCAAAATTTCACTATATGTTTTTTGTAAAAAATTATATTTGACACATTGCAATATATATATTTATATGGATATGTATATGTATATATATAAGCATATAGATATATATACATATAGATCTATATATATGATAAAATATATAAATATATAGTTTATCAAATAGAACAACAGACAACAAACAAGGGGTTGTGACATAATGTTTCGTTGAAGTTTTATTGATATATATAATATATATAATACACATATATTATATATATATATATAATAATGTATATATATATATATATATAATAATGTATATATATATATATATAATTACAAGGTCACCAGCCAGTACGTACAGAGGTCCCCGGGCAGACCTCCGTACGTACGGGCGTTCGGGGTCGCGTACGGGGTCCGAACTCGACGGCGTTCAGCCCCCGCCAAAACTTATTTCGGGGCCTAAAAATAATTATTTTTTTCTGAGTCGTTTTTTTTGAGTTGTCTATAACGTGAGGTACATGCCTGTTAATTTTCAAGTCATGTGGCTATGCCAAATAAGAATTAAAAATCGCCAAAGATGGCGGTGTCAAATGTGCTCACCCACATATTTTTTCACATTTTATTTTTTGTTTTCACTTTAGTTCGGGGTCTAAACAATATTATTATTTTTTGAAACTTTTTTAGTGGGTTTTGTATTATGTGAAGTACAGATCTGTAAATTTTCAGGGCATTTAGCTATGCAAAAAAAAAAATGAAAAATCGCCAAAGATGGCGGTGTTGAAAACATACTCGTGCACTCACTAAATTTAATTCTCTTTTTATTTTTAATATTAGTATTTGTTTTCCGTATTTTATTTTTATTTCAAATTTGGTGAGGAATTCGGATGTAATGCTCAGGCAAATCTTGTTTAATTTATTTTTCTCCATAACATATCTGTGTTTTAGGTGTTTTTGATAACTTGTTTTTTTTTTGGGATCCGCGTTCGATCGGAACGGCCAAACGCATCCTCAAGGGGTCCCATGCGTATATATATATATATATATATAT
>BFEA01000811.1:450676-473958 GCA_003427395.1 Chara braunii | reverse complement strand
GGGGGGGGGTGCGGGGGAGGCGGGGGTGGGGGTGCGGGGCCCGGCGGTGGTGCGGGGTCGGGGCACCGGCAAGGGTGTTTTGGGGTGGGCGGGGGTGGGGCACCCCCGTGGCGAGTGTCCGGGGGTCAAACCCCTACCCCGGCTTTGCCCCCGGGGGCCCCCGCCTGACAACCCTGACCTTGGCCACTGATTAGGCCTACCCTCAGTCCACTTGGCTAGTAGATTTGTAATGGTGCTATGTCCTCTCTCCACCGGAGCATTTGCCTAGGGATGCGCGGCCGTGGTATAATTGGCCACCACGCCGTACCTCGACAATAATTCTTGTACTTCCTGAAAGGTAAACTCCGACCCTCTATCCATTACGACCTCTTTGACAAAGGGATAGCGTAGGTAGTACTCCTCGATGCAACAAACAAAAACTGGTCCGGTCTTTGTAAGAATGGTCCTCCCATCTACAAAGTCGGAAAGGTCATCACATGCATTGAAGATGTAATTGTAGCCATGGTCTCCGAGTGGCATAAATAATAAGTCGAGATGTACTACGGCCCCTACTTCCCTTTCTAGCCTTGGATGCAGTGGTTCCCCCGGCCTCAGACGAGATCGCTCTTGACAAGGTACGCAGGACCGGCAGAACTTACCAACCATCTCCATCATCCCGTCCCAATAATATAGCTCAGTTATTTTGGCATAAGTGACACTAATTCCTCGGTGCCCTCCCGCGATGCCATTATGAAGCGCAACTATAACATTGATCTGACGGTTCCTGCCGCATACGACTCTCCTTGGATTTCTCACTTGCCTCCTCACAAAGAGATGACCATCTCTCACCAAGTAACGTTCCCTCATCTTTTGGGCCCTATCGCTCACATCCCTATCCCGCATTTCGCATGATAGGAGAAGTCCCCGCTCCAGGTAGATTCCATCATACTCCTCTGCACGGAATGTCTCTTTGATCTCCTCTTCCTCAAACTCGTCATCCTGGCTCTCTGGCATCACATCCTCATTCCCAGCCGGATTCAACGAGCCTATCTGACCAAAGTCTCCTTGCAGAAGGGTATTGACGAGGAGATACAGCCCTCCCATCAACTCTTCGTGTCTTTCTACCTGTTCAGGTCCTTCCTCTATTGTCCTCATTTCCTCCACTTGACTATGCGAGCCTGCCAATGCCAACTTCATCATCCACTGGACATCTTTATTGCCCCATGGATCCTCTTCTTCGAAGGGTTTGAGGACCAGTTTTGCCTTCTGTTCATATCCGTTTGGCGCCTGCCAGATAGGATGACCAACGCAACTAGGCACTCGTGGGGACCACTTATTGATGTGGAGGCGGATCCTCCTCCTGATCCAGAAAGCCATTAACTGGGGGCGTATTCTCTACTGCCTCCCCCTCCTGCATGTCCCAGTTGATACGACTCAGTCCGCCCGCCCTATTCTTATTTCCAGGAATACACTCCAACTCGAAATTAAACATCGAGATGTACGTCAGCCATCTGGCAACAGTCGGATCCGATGGAACGTAATTCCTTAAGGAATAGGCCAGAGCATTCGGGTCCACTCTTAATATGAATCTCCTGCCAAAGATATAGTTTCGAAAGATTCGAAGACAGTGGAGGACGACGAGAGTTTCTCTCTTGAGCTGAGAGTAATTTCTATCAGTCGTATAGAGAGTTCGACTTTCAAATCGCAACGGCCTCTCCTCTCTTTTGTATCTTCCTGAATCAAAACTCCACCTAAGGCAGTTGGTCCAGCATCTATTTCGACAATGAATGGTCTCGTCTCTGTGGTGTCGTAGTCTGACACTCCCTATATCAACCCTCCTTCTCGGAATTCTTCCTTCATCTCTGCCACCACTCTCTTATGCTCTTCCCCCCAAATCCATTCCTAGTCCTGACGAACCAACTTTCTCAAGTGCTCCGTCCTGGCGGCGAAGTTCTTGACGAAGGTCCTCCAAAACCCACACGTGCCGAGGAAGCTTCTAACATCAGTTATCGAGTGGAATGGTACTGGCCATTCAATAATCTTGTCAGTCTTCTTTATATCCGGCCGACGACTTTTCTCATTACATACGAACCCCAAAATAGTAGCTTCTCTCATGCAGTGTCTGGATTTGGCCTCACTTGCCGTGAGGTTATGCTCTTCAAGCAGATTCGGGACTTTCTCAAGGTCCTGAATATGTCTCCAGACAAAACGCCTCACTCCCGGCAAGACTTCGTCACTCTCTTTCACCGTTGGCCCCTTCACTGCCAAGTCATCGATATATGGTTGTGCGATATACGGACTGACTGACTGCATGGCCCGAATCATGACCCGCTGAATCATTGCTACCACGTTGGTCCACCCCTGTGGAGCCACATTCATGTGGATCAGCCCTCGAGGCGTATGCATTGCTATCACTGGCCTGTCAGGTGGGTAGACCGGAAATTGGTCATATCCGGAGTAAAGTTCTGTAAGTGAAATTATAGGCATTCCAGCACAGGATTCCGACAACCCATCCGCATTTGGCAGTCCTCCCGCATCCCGCACAGTCACCGCATTTAATCGCTGCACGTCTTGCACCCACCGCAGCGTCCTGTTAGGTTTGATGAAGCAAAACCATGGGGATGCATATGGCCCACTTGAGTAGTCGGCGACATGCGTGCGTATCTTACCGTCATGGTAACCAACCACCCCCTTCTCTTCGTCAGGATTAGGGTATTGCGCCCCTCTCAAGTTCCATGGCTCGTGCGGCACGGTATGAATGCGGATCATAGGAATCTTGTCCACATCCAACCTGCCCCGCTCCTCATCACTAAACGCATAGGCGCGATGTCTTTTCTTCATTAACTCTACCATTAGAGTTCTCTCGTGGCGCAGTAGGAAGTCAGACTCTCCTATTTTCAACTTCCCCTCGTTCCCTTCGCTGATACGGCATGGTCCTGTTGTGGGACTCTCCTTCATCTGCCGTATCAAACCTCGTTCTCGTTCATAATACACTTCCTCATCTTCGGTAACGAGGACGGGAACTGGGCGACACTTTTTGTCTATCGTTTTGTACCGCCTTTGGGAACCCTGCTTGAGTCGTCCCCTAAAAAAGGTCGGCTTACAGCTTGAGCTTGCATTGACGCCGGGTTCCTCCTTCCTCCTGAAAGTCGATATACCAACTCCAACTCCCCGGCCTGGGGACATTCCAGGACCCGTTCCCTTAGTGCCTGGATGGCGTATGGATCCACAATCTCATGTGTGGCCACTATATCCATGGCCTTATTCACGTCCGCCAGGCTGAGGAAAAACGCCTCGACTCTTTCCTCCTCTTCTGGTTTCGCAAGGAGTCTCCGACGCTCTCCCTCCGATTCCTCAATCGTGAATGAGCTCGGGTTGGGTTGGTTCCTTATGCTTCGAGGCCTTGTATTTCTGCAGGTGATTACTTCATAATTCCCGCAGGCAGGGTCACACATGATAAGGATTAAAGTTTCATCGTGCTTATTAAACATCAACGTCTCTGTCCTGCATAAGAAAGATCTTCCGAAGAGGATTTTGTGGTTCACATCAAGCATCACGAAAAAGCACGCCCTGACCTTTACTCTTCCAACCTCGATAAGTACATTCGAGGCTGTCCCGCAAAACACCGCTTTGGCTCCATGCAAGATACCGCAATCCGAGCGGTCTATCTCCAATCCGAACCTGACCGCGTCAGCCTCCCGGATAATATTCATTTCCGCTTCCGTATCCACCATGGTTGAACACTTAGAGCCCTTTACCACCAAATTCATCGTGCAACAAGCTACGCATTTCTAGTCCATCTTTGTCCCCGTCTCTGCCCACTCCGCTTCCTTAGGCAGAATCATACTTAGATGGACACTAGGTACCAGGCGTCGTGACAACCTCCCCTTCAGTCCATCACGGAGCTTAGGTGCCGACGCCAAAATCTCCTTTAGGGTCATAAGGTCGTTGTGACCCTCCAACAACCTATCAATCACCTTTTCCACATCGAACCCTTCTTCCAGCCGGACCGCATACTTCTTCTTTTTGGGCGACACATCGCACAGGATTGGCTCGACTTCCTCTCTGGCCTCTCTCTTTCTAGCCCTTTGCTCCGCCCTCTGATCTTCTTCTTGGCGCAACCTTTCGTCCTCTTCTTCCTCCTCCTCCTCATCCTCTACCTCCACGGCCTTCTTCCTTTTTTCTGGCTCAGACTCTTTTCGAGGAGGCTCTTGGCTCACACCGGCTTTAGCCTGACCTCGGGTACGAGCAGCCTGCGCCAACCTTCCCTGCGGCGTAGGAGGTCTGGTCATCATCCCTGACCGCGGGCCTGATCCCACGGTGGTCACCCCGTGTCGTCCTGGCATGGATTCTGGGCCAGAATCATAGAGGAAGACCTTGGGGATGTTGGCCCTCCATTCCTTCACTTCTTCACAGAGGTCCACCAACTTCAGTTAGTATCTTCCCACCTTCCCCAATAGGTCTTCCATCTTCCCCAGCAGGACTGACGGGGGCTCTACTTTCTCCTTTTCATTCTCGTCCTCTGACTCGACGACTATGGGCTCTTCTTTTATATCTCCTGCCCGTAGCCTCTGGGTCACTTCCTCATCACTTCCCACCTCTTCTACTCTAATTGGTGGGTCCTCTTTCTCCTGCCATAACCTGAACGTGGCAGGCGGCGCTTGTCGTGCAGCCACCCTTCTCTGGGCTTCCGCCCTTGCTCCGCCAGGGACCTTCCTATCAATGTACTCTCCGAACTGATCATATATATCACCATCCATGTTGGAGTAGATCAGTCTCACTCTCTCATCCTCCCGCCTTGTATTGCAGAACCGTATGGTGTGGCCCTGCTGGTCACAATGCTGGCATATGGCGGTCCTCCAATCAAAGTGGGTTCTTCCACTCCCCTGGTTCCCTTGGTTACCTTGATTTCCCTGGCCTTGGTAACCTTGGTTGTCCCATTGACCTTCTCGACCACCGCCATTTCTGTCGCGCCCTCTCCCACCGCCTCTCCCGCCATTCCCCTGATTTCCCTGGCCTTGATTACCTTAAGTTGCCACACTACCTTGTGAACTAGGCGCGGGCGACGGAGGTGGCGCTACGGGTTGGGCCTGAGCGGTGGGGTAGCTTGGAGGCGGCATACTCGCTTGGGGCCCAGCGTACAGTACCATCTGTCCGGGCGGAGCCAGATTTCCCCATGGCACAAAAGTATTATACATAGGTCAGGGTCACTGCCCGAATGGTGGTACCGGCACTTGCGAGGGTCCCACGCTACTTGATGGAGCCGACGCACTCGGTGGCGTGACTACCACTGTCTGAGGCATCTGCCCTTTTCCTGAACCTTGCCCCCCCGAGCTAAGTTGCGCTGCTTGCGTAGCGCCTTCGAGAGGTGTTGAGGCACAGACTCTTACTCTTCCCACTCTTCTTGAGCATCTTCCTCTACCACTAGTACTTTTCCCTTACCTTGGACCACCGTTACTACCTTTTTCTGTATTACCCCATCGTTCCCATAGCCCAGTTCCGCCAGCACGTCGGTGACAATCCTTCTCACTCCCGGGGTTTCGGACGTTGTGGCATCCCTTTCCTTCCGCTTGCGCCTTTGCAGGCGTATCTGGTGTTGTTCCACCTCGTCCAAACTCCCTTCTGCCACATCTTTGTCAATAGTGGCCCACGTAAGTTTCTCGCTTCCTCCTCCATGGCTCGTTAATTCCGCAGCCTCCGTGGCGGTGAACAACCCCAGAAAAATAGCACATTAGGCTTCCTCTGAGATGCCATGAATTTTTCTCGCCTTCTTCTTAAATTCCTGCACGAACGCCCCCACCGTGGTGAAATTGTCCCTGTTCATGGCCTCTAGGTCCGCCGTGGTTAGCAGTCAATCGCCCAGCCTATACTTCCTCCGCATCCCATCCTTAAATCGGGCCCAGCTGCCATTGGCCGCGTTTACAACCTTCTCCACCTCCTGTTGGTGGACATGAAGTACATACTTCAGAATGCGCTTGAACTTTACTTCATCCGATAATCCCACAAAGGATTGCTCCACCAAGTCCAACCAATCAGAGACCCGTTCCCCGTTGAAGTGGAAAGTGTCAAATTTGGGGACATTGCTTGGCGTCCTTTCTCGCTTATCCAGTGCCTCAATGAGGTCCTCGAGTGTCAGAACCCTCCCCTCACCATCTGCTATAGGTCCCGACATCTTTGTGGGCTTCCTTTACTCGCCTTTCCTGCTTAAGAAGACCACATCATCTTACTTAGCAATCCGATCCTATCACATCTCACATCAGATCTCTACCATAGCTAGCCTATGACTCAGGCCTAAAAGGTCCTACCCTGTTTCCATTCCTATAGGACGTATTTTAATAAGCCCTATTTCCCTCTATAAAATCCCCCTCATAACTTTCCAGTCTAAATAATCAATCCAATCAATGATAAGACTTAGTATAACAGTTATTTTATCATAGATAAGCTGACAAGATATTATGTACTTAGTCTTGCCTCATATGCTTATTTTCTTGCAATCTTACACCCGGATGTCGTTCCACCAGGGACAACGGTAGACTTCCGTTATCCCTGGCAACGGCGCCACCTGTCGAGCGCATCGGTCCGGCACCGTACAAGGGCAGCGCGGGACCCTTCCGGTCGCGTCACACAGGAGTTGGTTTGAATCCTTGTCACGAATATACACATGGAGCTTCCACAAGCCGCTCCGATCGATTGCACCAGCCATACCTCTAACGAGCCCCTACGAAAGGATAGGGCCTACACGAGGTACGAGTTACCTCCACCTTACGGGAGTTGTCACCTCCCTTCAATGGGCGTATCCCCACCGAGCTACCAGTCCACAATACGAAAGTTGATCAGTTACAATCGCAGAGGTGGACCCGCCGAGGGCGTTTCTCGTTCGCTGTAGCATAGGGGGTACGCGCGGTATTACGCCTCTATTGGACCCGTACATAAACCGTCATCTTGGGGGGCTGAGGTCCCAAGCGCGATTCGTCGCCGGTCGACTAGGACGTATCCCACACGCCACACGCACGCCACTATAAAGAATATAAAAACAAAAACACACATACACACACACATACCCAAAACGATACAAAACAAATAACGAGACAATGTTATTAGTCCCTCGTAGCCATCTCATAACTTTCTGATGCGGAAATCGGATAGGCGACGCGCGCGAAACTTAATACAAAACCACGCGGCCGCAGGACTTTCTTATATTGATTAGCAATGCATGAATGCGCAAACAGTCGCGAAGATGACGTACTATGTAGTGCCTATAATCAAGCGGTCCCTCGTGGGTCCGAGTACCGCTTATGACACTCAAGTGTCAGACTCGAAGTGTCGTGAGGGTCTAGTCCCTCACGACATTGCACGGCTGAAGGAATAGTCGTGCGGCCACCTTGACACCTCCGACCTTTGGACTGAGTGTCTCGACAGGCAAGACAAGCAGGCTCTGCCCGAGGGATGATCCCTTCCATGCAGAGTCTAGGGCTTGGGATATCCTGGACAAGGACCTCGAATCCCGGCCCAGGACCAACGTCTGACTAAGAAATTATTAAGAAACATATAATGAATAAAGGGGTTTTACCTTTCTTTTCTCAACCCCAACTTCTACCTTTAATACGCGGGCCCCTCAGGCCACGCGAACTTCCAACATAAGTACACATATATTTTTATATATATATAAGGGGGCTAAGTATGTGACGATCACTTCTCTCAGTCACAGTGGGACTCCTCACAGCCACATATATATATATGATCACAGTCAGGCCAGTCCAAATCCAAACCACCATACATACCTTCAATCACATCAAAGAGTCAAACAAACAGTTCACGCACTAAACGGAGTCAACTTCAACCAACCTCCACACTCATACCCCTCGCTTTAGCCATGCAAGACCCAGCCTCCTGTCCAACCAACCATAATTAAATACTCAGTACCTTTGTTAAATGACCATTCAATAAAAATCCGGGTGAAACCTTAACAAAACAATGAAATCACCACGGCTAAAGCCTTTTTAGGTTGAGTATTGAGGATGAATTGGGATTAAGTCGTAAACCGACGAATCGGCAACCGACCTGTTATCAGTGATAACAGAAGATGATCCTCGCAGGATCAAGCTGAAACTAGCCCAAAATCCTAAATCAATCGATTAAGAGGACGTGTAACACATGACAGGCCAATCCCCCAAGCTAAGTCTATAAGTCCAGGGTGAATAATCTCTTTATCACGATCTCACTCAGACCATCCTAATTAACTAATGCCTAAGTCTACCTCTAAGCAAGTGTCAAAGGAAAGGTAGACTCTGACAGAATCTTCCCTATACACAGTGGATTGTCCAGAATCGTCACCTGTCAAAATATAATCTAACTCCTCTAAACTAAGAAAATTTCAGCAGTGCTTCCCGTAGGAAAAGTGCCCTCGCAGAATTTATACTAGCTCAAAAATCAAACTTTTAATTCTAGAAAGTAAAAATTTTGTCTAACTCCTCGAATTAGTAAAAATTTGGGCAGCACTTCCTCTAGAAAGGAAGAGTTCCCAGATTTATACTAGGACAGACATGAACTCAAACATAAAATCTAAGTTCAACCAAGACAAAATTTAACTAACTCCCTAAATTTGTAGAAATTTCGGCCGCACTTCCCGTAGAGAAAGTGTTATTCCAAGATTTATACAAATCTAAGTTCAGAATCTGAAATGACTTTGACTTTCCAAAGTCTAATTTTGTATAACTCCCTGAATTAGCAAAACTTTGGGCAGCACTCCCTTTAGAAAATTAGGCTTTCCATATTTTTACTAAGCCAAAAAGTCAAAAAGAACTGGACCCTGAAAAAGACAGAGTTTCACTAACTCCTTGGTTTTGTAGAAATTTTGGCAGCGCTTCCCGTAGAGATAGTGTCTTACCAAGATTTATACAAGACCAAGTATAATAAAATATCCCAGAAAATGCAGAAATTGACCTAAGTAAAAATAAACTTAGCTCAGAAAATGCAGGAATTGAAACTACTCATATGACTCTAGCACGTGGCGAACAACTAAAGCAAATACCTATCAAATTGAAACTCAGACTAAGTAGTGGCCTCACTCAGTCACATGCAGGTCAAACCACAAAAGTGAGTACTCTCACCATCCCAAGTTTACCTGAACAAACAATAGTTCATGATCTTTCAATGATTTAACCCCTTACACCCAGGTTACATAAGGCATAACGTCAGGTCACCCAAACTTATGGAATGTACCTTACTTTAGCCAGACATAAAGTCAGGTCAGCCAAACTTATGGAATGAGCCTAACTTAACCAAAGAGTATACACAAAACAAAGGGCACAACTACTTCTCTTTTCTTTGGGCATATGACTAGACTATTATAGTCGTCCTTAACTGTTTAAAATATCCAAGTTGTATATATCTGTCTTCCCTTTGTCTTCTAAGGTTGCATAGGACTTAACTAGCTTAAGTTCAACCTGCCTCATCTTACCATTAATTATATTCTTAATTATACTTTCTTCAGGTTATGATAAGCTATAGTCAGACTACCTAAACTCATAGAATAGTCTGACTAGCCTGTCCTTAAATAAAATAGTAATAGAATATAATCAAATTATAACCTTTGGGTTCCAGCATGTGCGAGACTTTGAATCAGACCACCTGAACTTACAGAACAGTCTGACTCTCTGCATGGTTCGTTCCTCTTTGATCCAATCTGTGCGTGACATTGGGCTAGACCACCTAAACTTATAGAATGGTCTGCCCTTTGTCAAGTTCATTTCCCCATAATACAACAAGAAGAGGCTGAGCCACCTAAACTTATAAAATGGCTCAGACCTTCTCGTTCAAAACTAAATAAACAGAGGAAAGCCCAAAATAAACAAGACAACCAAAACACCTGAACTTACAGAATGCATTTGGTCCCAGAAAAAGTCAATCACAATAACCCCTCACAAGTCAGAGCAACCAGATCACCTAAACTTATAGAATGATCTGATTCTCAATGCAAATCCATAGCACTAGGTCTCCCCAAACTTATGGGTACTTCCCATCCTCCAGAGCAATCAAACCACCTAAACTTATAAAATGGTCTGATGCTCTGCACAATCCAAAACAAACAAAGCACTGGGTCTCCCCAAACTTATGGGGACTTTCCAGCCTTAATGACCCAGTCAAACCTAACGCAAAAACTGCCTCCCATCCGGCCCTTTCCCAGATGCAATCTCTTTTTACAATCTGCTTTCAATCAATCAACAAAACTGAAACCGAGATTTGCATGCATTCCTTTGCTTTATCTGATTCATGTCCTGACAGTCAAACAACAAGTCCAAGTAGGGCTGCATACCATATACTCAGTCAAACATGCAATGGGTAGTACAAATATGGGTTATAAACTGGGTTTATAGAGGGAGATGGGTGGTTACCTCTCAGTTCCCTGCCTCCAAAACTTCTCCTGAGTTCCGGTAGAGCTCCCACAATCGATGGGGTAACCTCCCAGGTAGGCCTTGCTGCGGTCCTACGGGTTGCAATCCCGCCTGCCGCCCTCCTCTCAGATCAGCACTAGACTTAGAGCAAGAAAGGCAGAATAAGGGGTCTAAGACTCTCGAGATACAAGAAGGGGACAAACTCAACTCCCAGGAGAGGGCCTTGATACCTTGATTCGCCTGAGGGTCCCGCAATGATGGCCAAACAATCAATAGTTTGGTAAAACCTGAAGTCCAACTGTCGAAGCCAACCCCTCTGACGGCCTCTCAGTCTGCAGCAATAACCCCCCTTCGCAAGCTTCGACTTCACCTTCTATGCCTAACTTCCGTTTTCCGTAACGAACAGCGCAGCAGTCCGCAATAAGCTTCAACAACCGCTGCAGCAGCAAATGCGGCTAGGTTTAACAATAGAACGCACTGCAAATGGAGCAGCAACAGACGGCCCAGCAGTGCACAGTGCAACAAGCGTACTGCAGCTAGCACAACCGTACCAACAACAACATAACAATCCGCAGTAAGTGTCGTTACAGTTGTAGGAAAACTTGACCGAAGCAACGGCATACGCACAACGGTTAACAGATCACAATCCAGTCTCGTTGGTCACCAGTCAGCGCAATAGAAAGGTGGCTGCTTCTTGTCTTCTCTCGTCGTCCACCGTCTGAGGCCCAGTTGCAACCTCCGATTTCCAGCAACAGTACCAGTTCTCACAGCAGTACTACCCGAATCCCAACACCAACAGTCGTTCGTCGCAGTTGTGTACGGACACCCAGTAAAACGCTCAGCCTTGACAGCAGCAGCAGTGCCCCACAAATAGAATTATACTCGGCTTAGAGTCAGCATCAGCACCGCACCAGCAACTCTCTCTCAAAGGGTGCCGCAACGATAGTCACCAGCCAACAGCAGCTGCAACTGGTGTTCTCATCAGTTCGTTTGTAATCAACCGATTACCGCAGCCCACAACAAGATACCCAGCTACAACACACGATAACCAGAGTCAGGGGCAGGGCCAGGTAGCGAACCTCCACAGAACACATCGATTAGTCCTGTGCAAGTGGCAATTCCCAGTAGCACGCAGCGAACCGGCAGCAGTTTGCACAGTCGTATCGGCAACAGCATTCACCGTCCCTGTCAAAACGACAGACCCACAAACTGAAACAACAACAGTCTAGCCAGCCACAATCGAAACACCCGTAGCTGCCGACCCTGTAGACCATTGCCAGGACCAGGTATGTGCGCTCACATCACCAACCTCACCCCCCTTTGCTTGTTCACTCCTTCTGTAGATGGCCGTACCAAGCACCGCTCCCCCATACATACGCACCGTGGGGCAGGGAGGGCTACTTTCAACCATACGATGAGCAATAATCACTTCACCACGTAAGTCACTTAGCTTGTTACTTGCTCACCCCGTCACTTCGATCGTGGGCAGCTCACCAGCCACCAAATAGTCTCCAATCCTGCAGCTGGACTCGAATTTCCTCTCGATAGGATGAGTAAAAACGGCGTGAATCCTCCAATAGATCGCTGGAAGAAACTTTGCCTCCTCGTGCTTGAGCCTCGCAATGCCAATCGTATTGTACAATAGAGTCTCCAACACGTGGTCGCCCTATCCCATCGATCGAAGTGGCAGAATTGTACGAAGCTTCAATTAAACACAGACAGGTACATCTCTATGCATATGTTGGGTCAGCGCGAAATATGGCCTCGTAGTTCAGCCTCCGGCTCATCCCGCATCACTCTCCCCAAGGTACGTGTACACTCTCTCTCTCTTTATGTGTGCGTGTGAACTTCAGTTGTCGAACGAGTAACGCCCAAGCCAACAAGATAAGTCGCCTGCCCGCGGCTCGCCCTCATACTACTCCCACCCTTTGACGGAGCGAGGCCGAATGAATCCTTCACTAGTCCACGGAAAGATACGTTGCCACTGTAATGCTTCCCTCGATGGCATGAGTTGCGCCTACGCCTTCAGGTAAGCCTCCAGTCTACGGACCTCACTTTTTTTCACCACCAGTACGGGCCAAATCATACGAATCTTCCACTCAAACGTGGAAGTATACGTAGCTGGGTTTATGCGCAGAGTTAAAAGCAAGGCTACTTCTCCCGAAGGATGAGCATCACGTTGCCAACAGGTAAGCTCCCGATCCCCGCTTCGCTTCTTCCCACTGTTCCGCCGTCAAGACGCACAAACTTGAACGAATCTGCCACGGAATTACGGCTCAATACACGCCCAACTTTACTCGCATCCCCGACGCGTAGTTCTTAACTCTCATATCGACTAACCCACTAACCTTCAGCCAAAACCAACTCCACCAGCGAAGTCGCTCCGCCCGCCATGGCTCGCGTATGCCTTTTCCCCTCCATCTCTCTTTCTACTAACCCTCTCACCGTTCTGACCTCACCATCTGACTCGCCCGGGGACAAAACCCCCAGAACGCCTCTTCCCTCACTCGATTTAGTCGAGAATCGCGCGTTGTCGGAGGGCACGGTGACCCGGCCATCCTCCGTGTACCAGGACCCTGCCTGATATCGGCCTTTTGTCCCGGTGTCGTGGCCTATGGGGGGGCCAATGGGTATGTTCCCAAATTAAGTTCACTGGTATCCGGGTTGTATCGTGACGTGGACCGGCCCTGTTTGGTGCTTGCCTCAACAAAAAGGTGCGCCACAGGGCTTTCCATTGGTCCACGCAGGCTCGGCGCCCTGCTGTACAGCAGAGCACAATCGGCATGTGGCCGTGATAGCCGTCGGGTTCGCCTTGGGACGCGGAGGTGAAAAGACCGGCGCTGCCTTTTCTACCGCACGCCGAGTTCCTTCTAACCAGGTTATGGGTTAGGTGCACAGAGCAAAAGTCATTGTCAAAAAAAAAAAAAAAAAAAAAAAAGAGAAAAAGAAAGAAATAAAATGTCGAATTTGAACTCGGTTCTAGTTCGGGGAAAACCCAGTGGCTTCCGACCACTGTGATGTTACAATTTTCCTTACCTTTTTTCTGATTTTTGCTGCAATGCCTATTATTATTATTATTATTGTTACTTAATTTTTCTGTTTCAATTTTCTCCTGTTGGCCTGTCATTTCGCGGGAAGGCCAACGGCTCGAATTCTGAGTTCGGGCGGTGGTAGTGCGGCTTAGGCAAGCCCAACCCTTCGTGTATCACCTGTACTGGGTCTGCGCTTCTAAGCTCCGCGCGGTGGAACCCCCAGTAGCTGTATTGGAAGGGGCAGATACAGTGGGGTCTGAAGAAGGGTTTTCTTTTTCTTTCTGCAATTATTATTATTATTATTATTACTATCAACTTACCGATTTTTAGGCGTGACTTTTCCCTTTTTGGGTTCTGTCACGTCGTAGGGAGAGGTCGACGGTTTGTTCTTATGAGTTACGAATACAGCCTGACGGTCTAGACCGGCCCGACCCCTCGTAAATTTGTTCGTGCTGATTGGGCGCCGCGCGGCGGGACCCCAAAAGAAGGGCGACCCGCGGCCGCATTGGTAGGGAGCCTATCACCCCCGAAGAAGGGTCATAAGCCCCCTCCTTGCCATCGGACACGGGTCCCCAACAGGGATACGCCGAAATTGTATTTTAAAAAGGGGAATGTGATCGCTGGTATCCCGTTATGGGACCATTACCTCAGAATAGCAGTCACTTTTCAGTGAGACGAAGCGACAGGGACCGATAGCAGAAGGCCTGTGGATATCGCGGCCATAAGCTCTTTTCTTTTCTTTTCTTTTCTTTGGCTTTCTTTTATGTAAAATCACAGTTTTGAAATTATTTTGTTTACTTTCGAATTTTTATAAAGTTTTGAAGCTTTTCGTTTAGAGCACGCCGGGGTCGCACTCGCCTGTAGCTCTTTAAAACGGAGGCTGCTCCTATTGCGCAAAAGCCTTGATTCCTGGTACCCGGGACTCAGCCTGGCTAAGTGCTGCGAGCAGGGATAGTGCGGATTGAGCATTGGCGTTGACTATTGAGAAAGAGTGGCTATGGCGCTGCACGGCTACAGGCCTGGGTACTGGTATCACCAGGCCCGCTTGAAGCCCATGTATGGGGAAGGGCCCTGGATCACAGTCATGCTCAACTACGATGGGGGTGATGAAGTAAGGATGAAGATTAACGTGGAAGGAGCAAAAGAGGTGGAGATGCGGACTGATGGAAAACTACAGGACGTGATCACGGAGGCAAAAAACTGTGTGGAAAGGCGCTACAGGAGGGACGGGGAGACTGTAAGGCTGCAGGTGACGGTCTTGTATCATGAGACCGAGACCTCAATGGACACAGCGGACCTGGAACAGGCCCACGTGGACAGGGACTCAGGCGGGGAAAGTGAAATGAGCGAAGCGGGAGATCGGGAAACGAACCTCAGGTCCTAGAATCGACCAGGCGAGATCCAGAGGCACCACCGAGCTGTGAAGCCGGTGGAAGAGGGACCCGAGGCCAGCTCTCGACAACTGACGCCGAGGGGCCGCGGGACAGGGGAGAGACAGAACAGGGGGAAAGGACGTGTGTGAGAGAGCAGCGTCCAGAGGTCAACATGTGCCGTTCTGAGAAACGGGGAGTGAGCTACAACGCGGTTAAGCAGTTGCACGGGAGACACACGCGACAAGGTCGCAGAACAGGGAGAGCAACAAAAAAAAAAAACAAGGTCAACGGGGGAAGCTGACGTCAACCGTCGTGCGTATGCTCACACGATGCCCTATTCCTACTGTAGTGACGGAAAGGGCAAAAGAGAGAGAGGTCCTGCCAGAAATGGCATAGGTAGTAGTCATCAAGTGAGAGGATTTTGGTTGTGAGGTAATAGTAGGTCGTCATGAAATCTGCTTGTTGTGTGGCAAACATGACATCCCCACCTTCGTGGACACAGAGCTGTCGTTATTTGCTTGTGTGTGTGTGACTGCAGTCGCCAGCTGGCCGATGTGTAATTGGTGAAAGCCGAGTCAGTTCCAGTGCAGGTAATTGTATCAGTAGTTTACCCCTAGTTGACGTCACCATTGGTTTCTAGGAGTGGGACGGGCGAAGCCCGCTTCTTCCTGAGAGACGTGTGGATTGTCACGTATGACCCGAGAGCATGTCATTTCACGAAGCATGAGGTTGACTATGGCCAGCTAACAAGAGCTAGCTGCGACATGGGAGAACGAGAGTTGGACTGCAGCAGCGACATTACGCGAAGTTGGCCTCCTCCCTCTCATCATCGCAACTGCAGCGGTTACCGGGTTTGTGCGAGTTTTTCGCCACATATATGCCTTTCTTGAAAGGGTGAATCTGCGCTAAGACACTCTGCGGGATTTGAGCGTAGAGGAGTCTTGTGGGAGGTAGGAGGGACTTAGTCTAAGCTATTTTGGGCAGTAGATAATGTTAAATGGTGATATGACAAGGCTGGTTTTCGGCAGAAGCTGAGAAAGACGTAGGGGAAAAGTGAGAGCAGCGCTGACGCATGAGAAGTGGGTGTGTGAACGAACATTGGTCCACCGTGAGAGAGCGTGTGGATGAACGCGGTCAGGCATGAGAGATGCAGTTAGTCTTCTTACGCTTCCCCAAGTATGCGTCTGTCGGCTCGATCCTTGTCGGAGAATGTTTCTATGCATCTGTACTAGTGAAAAGACTGGCTCAGTGGTGGACCGCGCGCGGAAGAAAGAGGAGTGGCGTGAGTTGCATCTTGATTTCGATCAGCACCTGCCTGCCGCGAAGAATGATCTTTGAGAGTCTATTGACGTCCTTGCTGTTGGTGTGCGATAGCAACTTCACCCTCTTCTTGGCCTGGTAATACGAATGTCATCCTTGTGATGAATGACTGGTGAAGGTGAAAGGTGCAGACAGCTGTATCAGAAGTGAGCGACAATGATGCCCTTCTGCAGAGTGGGTCAAACCTGATGGTGCATGGACGACATCGTGTTTTCCTTGCCTACACGGGAAGTGCGATAGTGTAAGTGAAGTGCTAGTTCAAGCAACGGAAGTTAAGGTGAGTACTAGTTTTGAAAACCGCGTATAGCTGGGGTGAGTCTACGGGGTTGAGTAGGAACGAAGCTAAGCAATCTTTAAGATTATCTAATCAGAGCCGTTACTTTTGTTGTGGGGTTTAGCGAGTCATGCTGCCCGTTCTTGTGTGCAGTAGCTGCTCGTTGAGTCATGAGTTAAGAGGGAAGTTTCGGAGTAAGGATTATCACTTTTCTCGAGCAATGATCGACGGGCAAGCGTAGGGATTAATAATCAGTGTCACTGTAGAGATCAAAGTCATTCCACTTTAAAAACTGTCTTTCTTTCTCTATTCCCCCTGCTTCCATTTCCCTGCCTAGACTCTCACATCCGAGAGAGTGAGCGAGTCTAGGCCCGGAAATGGCCGAGATTAAAACCCCAGATGATGACCACGCATCTCTCGCAAGTGGGAAGCGTTGACGAAAGTAGTTCTGGTGTAGTTAGAACTATTCGATCGTCCCTTAGGAGGACGTAAGCCTGGTATCAGAGATTCGGTTTGGGGTTGCTATGGGTTCTATGGATTGATGTCTACTTGTGTTGGCGCCTTATTCAGTAAATGGGGAAAAAGAAACTAATGTTGGGACGAATTTCCTATCTTCTTGCGAAATTCCTACTTGATGGTGACTGAAGGGATATACTCTGCCTTTGCGAGTAAATAGCTATTAATACACGTTCTTGATCCGTACGATTAACGGACAAGGGGGGTTGTTGTATGAAGGGACTCAGGGTTGAGAGTGAGGCGTGAGAAGGTATGGCTGGAACTTTGCATCAACAAGGGCTATTTCGTGAAAAAACCAATGCTATAGGTAGGAGGAGAACATGTGGTGAGGAGTGAACGGGGCGCATTTTTCTCTCTGTGAGCAGTCTGTGCTATTATAAATGTCGGTTGGGACCATGCTTCCGGGGCCTTGTTTCGTGTGAAAACACGGGGTTTGTCTCACAAGCAATGATGTAATGATTAAATCACGAAAGCCCTCGCGCTCATGGGAATGTCTGAGACCCATCGCGCAGAGAATAGAGTAGCCCTGCAAGTCAGCCTAATGAGTTAAGTGCTCCGAACTTTTGAAAAGTATAATTGGTGATGAGCTCTGAAAAGGCGTGAAAAGTGCAGACTTAATCATACCGTTCGAGGTAAGAATGGCCAGCGTGACTGATTGGTGTGTTTCCCTTTCTAAAACGAAGTACCCTGGACAGTACAGATATGCATGAAGGGGGCCTAAAATATTAATCCCGACAAAATCCCAAGAGTACCCTCCCATTCTAGAATAAATAGTAATCTCGGTGGTGCAGTGGCCGACATGGTTTGTGCGTGCTCGCTACTTGAAGTGTGCCCTGTGTGACTTCCTAGAGGGCAGATCATCGCTGAGCCAGTGTTAAGATGAATCAGTGGGTGACCTTGCAAACCACCTATCATTCGAATTCAGGAAAGATTTTCAGTGTTCGTACATATCACCCACCACTCTGAGGGAAGCCTGCTGGGACTTGAGCTATTTAAGAACAGTCAGCCTGTGAAAATCACTGCAGTGGTCTGTCGATGGGCAGATACTACACATATTGTAGCGGCAGCCAAATGCAGCATGTTTACTGACTGTCTTGACGCTCGGTGATCGGTTCGAAGGTAAAAGTGGGAACTAGTCAAAGTTTTCTGATCACCCAGAAGTCTAGTTAGAAAGGCTCTGAAAGGTGAAAACAGGAAACGAGAGGAAAGAAAAGAAAAAAAGGGAAAGGGGTTCTCTCTCTCTGCGTGGTTAAAAGGACAGATCTGCGATCGAGCACATGAAGTACCGCCAGAAGTCAAGACTGTAGGGCTGTTACACGAGTACCTTTTTTTTTAAGTTCCGATGAGCAAGCGGCTGGCTATTGCACAACCCTCAATCATTTGGGGTTTTATTGTACCCAGGCGATATCCGAATAGTGCAACCTCTAGTCAGTGTCAAAGTCCGATAACTCATCAAGGGTCATGAAAGAGAGGAAGATTTTAGTGGTGAAAAGCAAATCAAACAGAGGTAAGAGCGAGGGGGGGGAAGATGAGGCATACAAAGACATGAAATTACAAAGAAAAATTCAGCGCGAATACGCAGTTCAGGCGGTGAAAGGTGAAGTGTACATTGAGTACGTGGTCTACTTCTATGGGGGTGACGACAAACTACACAGTATCAGCTCCACACTGGAGACAGTGGAGCAGGCTAGAGCAAAGCTTGCCTGAGCTTTGTGGTACTTGAATTACCCTCATTAGAATTATCAAGTACGAAGCACTCAGCGAACAGTCTGTAGCCTTCCTTATTGCGCTATGCCACGTTGACCAACAAGTTGGTAACTCAGTGTAACTACACTCACTCAGACAGTACTCGGATAACACTCAATTGAGCATTCACTAAACAGATAAGCATCTAACAGTCAAGAAGCCAGTTAGTATCACTGTCTTCTACGATTCAGTATCCAACTATCCGTGTTACGTGGAATTCTCAGTCAGCAGTTATTCAGCAGTAATCAGTTTTCTTACCAGTGAGTCAAACAACATTCAAACACAACATTCAGATATAGTATCCAGAAACAGCAATCAAGTGAGTTTTCTGATTAGCAGTCAAAAAAGTTCCCTGATCAGCAATCCATCAGCAATTAATCAAAGTCTACTCAGCATTCAATCAGAAGACCAGTCAGCATTCGATCAGCCAGTCAGTATTCAATCTGATAGACTCAGGCAATATACAAATCAGGAAATCAGCCAGCGTACAATTTGAGTATCGGCCAGCGAACATATATCATCCAAAGTTTCCAGTAGACAATTCTCAGCAATCTGTTCTCAGTGATCATCTAGCCAGTTTGTACCGAATGGTCTACCCATGAGTACGGTTCAGTCCAGTCCGGTCAGTGAATCAATTTTGGTCAGTCTCAATCAGATCTCTTCCAAAGAGGCGGTCAGATATCAGTATGTCAGTATCACTCGCTTCAGGAGGGAAGACCTGTCAGTTTTTGTCGTCCTCACTAGCTTCGCAGGGGGCAACGTTCATGACCTCAGGCCTTATCTGAAGAAAGGTCGGGAGTTTCATGCGCACTTCGACTCAATCTGGATTGCGGCGGCTGAGTACCTTGAGGGGGGAGAGAAGAAACTTGATGAGAAAGGGGTAAAGCTGATTCGCAACTTCGGACCAAAGTTCTATGTTGACTACTCCAGGCCCCCAGTACCCTCCTTTCTCACTGATGGATCTTGTTGAGGTGACTTGGTGGACCTAGCCAAGAGGTACATTTCCCCCGCAACAATCGACTATGAGGCAGTGACTGAGTCGTCCGAGTACCCGCATTTTAGGCGAGGAGTCTTCTCTCAGCCCTACCTCCCTACATTATGGGAAGAGTTTTGTGCTATGGCTGACTTCCGTATCATGTGGCTTGGGTGGAAGTGCTCGGAACTTGCAGGGTTGAGGTGGTTCTACATACAGAGACCACAGCCTCAGAGAGTACGGAGACATGGCAAGAAACCCGGACAAAAGGCAGCAAAGTGACGGATAGAAAGTAAAGTTCAGAGGGATGAGTGAGGGTTCTTGAACGGTGTTGGCCATGACCTCTTCTATATGTACTCCCTGAGACTATTATGAGTTCTCATTCTTCCCTCATTCAGAAGCTCCTGTCATTGCTCGAGCCAGTCAGTCTTGCCTCCTGCATTGTTCTTACTTGATGATTGCCTTCATGGATGATTATGTCACAGTTCTCAAAATCAGATCGATATTAGTGGTGCATGCATAACACTATAATTTTTATGACTATTATTTGCATAATTCTCTGCTGTTCCGAATCAAAATAAAAGATTGATAAGACCGGGGACCGGGGAAGACCGCAATTGAAGGGTCTCGCTCGAAGCCGGACGCACACAACAGGAAGGGATTTGCTTATTTAATTTATTTTATTTATTGCAATCACATACAAAATCCTGCGTGACAGCCTGTTGGCTTTCCGGTCACCCGAAGTGGCCCGACTGGAAAAAAGTGCGACCAAAATGGCGCCGTTGTTGGGGACATGAAAAATTTTCGTGTGTGGAATGAGCCTGGGTCATTGTCATCTTTGAGTTTTGATTAGGGCGTGAGAACTATTGACAGTATGTGAGCTTCATATTAATTTTATTACTTCCATTGATTATTGATTCTCTTGAGAGTCACAGCTGCTAAGTGTGTCTTATTTATTTCGTGTGTAAGGTATCACACGGGATTGGAAAAGGAGACTGATATTATTGACAGAGAGAGAATCAGACTTGAATTCAGGTATGCCTCATGAGCCTATGATGTCCTTTGAACACTGAGAAGGGAAAGGAAGAATCAAGAGCTCGGGGAATTTAACAAGAATGTTAACTTCTGGTGCATTGAGAGAACTTTTCAAAGTAACTACCAAAGGAATACAACAGAAAAATTGTCGTTTTTTTTTTTTTTGCGTTGATTGTGGGTCCTTCACCCCTTTGAACTGTTTACAAACTGTTTTTATATTGTTTTCCCTGGTACATGCACCATGGTCAACAGGAAGTGATGAAAACCAACGTTGGTGAGTTATGTTGTCCATATGAAGTGACATGATAAACTGTTGAAATTTGTGTTGGTAAACAGTTTTTAATCTGTTTATAATCTGTTGAAGTGCGTAGCGCACGTTGAAATGTGTCTTGGTAATCAGTTGTTAAACAACTGAACACAGGACTTCATGTACGATATCAAATTCGAATCGTGATGAAAATGTGATGGAAATGTGATGAATTGTGTTGGAAATGTGATGGTGTTGTGTTTGGAATGATGATTCCTGCCTTTTGATGAGATAACCATTCATCTCGACGCATGCATGCGTCGATCGGAGTATTGTCGAGCATTCGATTGAGGAACTCCGTGACTCGGTCATTGTCGAAAATAGCTAGTGTTCGTTGGGGATCTTGATTTCACTGCTTGGTCGAGGATGGAATACGATCTTTTACGACTGAGTTCCCGCCTTTATTGGTGAACCTTTATACAAACTTCGATTGCAGTTCTACAACTGAGCCAGACCTTCCCACTCCCTGCCCCCCCCCCCCCCCCCCCCCCCCCCCCCCCACGACCAGCAGACACACACACACACACACAAACACACACACACTCAGGGCACAATCATACTCTCGTACACTTTGTTGAAGTGGACATCACGTCAACAGAAAAAATGCAGCTTCGGAACATGCAGAATTTTTGTATGATTTGTACTACATTCAGCTGTTGAAAATCAGATTCCCTATCCAATTTATGAGGGTATCCTGTTGAACAAATGGGATCCCAATGAAATCTTCCTTTTGAATACACAGGTCATACGAGACAATATCATTCCAATGATGGACCAGCAGTTTGTAATCAGTTGAGGTTATGTTGAAAATGTGTATAAAAACTGCCTAATCAGTTGACGTTATGTTGAAAATTTGTATAAAAACAACCTCTCCTATTTAAAAATTGTTGAAAGTCTGTTTACAAACAGTTTACCAACACCGTTCAAAATCAAAAAATTATATATATATTCGTCTACTACGAATAGTCATCATTCTTTATTACAACAAAACTGACACAATATTGTACTGAGAAGACTCCGTTTTGGTTGCTGCTCACTTTCAAAAATTTAGCGGTGAAAAAAAGAAATTATATTGTATTTTGTAGTCTACGTATGTTATGGCATGTGTGGGTTTCCCCGTGTCCAAGGAACAGGGATGATATAGGGGTGATGTCGTCGCCAAGTGTGTGCCAATATACTTTAAACAAAAAGATTGTCAAAGCAACACATGACTCTCACTGATTCTGATAATAATGTTCCGCAACTACATAACTTTAACTATTTTTGTCTTCAATGCTACGTTGGTCGGCAGGTGGTATTCATTTTCAATATGAATGCAATATTTTGTACGATATTACAACGCACCTACCGGCTACGACGTGTCAAAGGAATATACATTGCGAACGGACATGTAGTGTCCGTAGAATATAAGATGATTACTCAAAATCCTTCGTACACTGTTTCACGCTCCTTCAGTTATAAAATTGTATTTAAATCAAGAAATTAAGGTGCGATTGTTCTCCGGTGCATTTAATGAAAGGTTTTCGTCTTTTGCAATACATTGTAATTCACAGACACCCTTTACTACAAAGAACAAGGAAGCGGTTGTGAGAGGGTCACATGCAGTATCACATGTTACTTGTACGTGTTCAACGTGCAGTGCCATATGTTGAAAAGAGCTGCAGATATCATATTCTCTCAATTTGTGTCATCTTTTTAAAGTTTATGTGTATTCAATGTTTTTGAGTATGTGTGTATATGAGATTGTGGGTGTGTGTGTGTATTTTTGTTGGAAACAGGCAAACCACGGAGAGAGAGAGAGAGAGAGAGAGAGAGAGAGAGAGAGAGAGAGAGAGAGAGAGAGAGAGCACTCGTTTGTAAAACGAAAAATATAATCCATCATCCATCAGTTGCAGCGAAAGACATTATGATGTGTATACGAAGCCAACACTATAAAGATGCACGAGGAGGAGCAAAGTACACTTACAATGTCGATTGTAATGTACAGTTCATGCTGACAACAAAATAAAGATATAATTGCATAACGATTATCGTTCTGGTGAGGACGATCTATTTCGAGCACTCCCTAGAACGGACACTGGTTATAACATATTCTCTATGAAAAAAAAAAAAAAATTGAAAATCGTTCTTCAATATGTTATTGACAAAACGACAACAGTTTGTACAACTACATTCCTAAACAAAAGATCTAGCATGTTATCGCAGAGTTGTCTCCCTTCCTTGCTTGCACAACATCATTTTATGTATAATGTACATAAAGTATCTAAGAAGTGGAGGCACGAATGACAAGGTCTCAACAACTGAATGCAAAAGTAGACCAATGAAAGGGGTTT
>BFEA01000811.1:369044-411973 GCA_003427395.1 Chara braunii | reverse complement strand
GGAGGAGGAGGAGGAGGAGGAGGACGAGGACGAGGAGGATGTCGAGGACGAGGAGGAGGGGGAGGAGGTAGAGGAGGAGGAGGAGGAGGAGGATGCGGAGGAGGAGGAGGAGGACGAAGAGGAGGAGGAGAAAGAGGAGGAGGAGGAGGTGGTGGAGGCGGGTGAAGTGGGAGGACGACCTCACCTGGACGACGCCGGGTACAGTGAGTAGTGGCAGCGGCAGCAATGTTGGCGATGGCTCTAGCTGCAGCGGCGGCAGTGGCGGGGGCGATGGCTCCAACGGCAGCGGGGGCAGCGGTTAGCGACGAAGGCCAGGAGGGCAGTCCGTGGCGAACGCACGTTGTGGAATGGCAGCGGCGACGTGTGAACATGGGCACAGATACCGGCAAAAAAAAAAAAAAAAAGAACAAAGGGCCTCGCTGCACTACTCTTGAAATGCACAAAAGACAAAAATCATGGTCGTGTATCTTTCCATGTTCTAGCGGAAGATTCACTCTCGTACAGCATACATTTCAATAATACTGCGGTGAGGCCCAAAACCACGGGAGAGTCAGGGTTTGAGTTTGTAACAGGGTGTGGGGAAAATCTCGCTTCCACAAGGTTGGGAAGTGGGTCCGCTGGGGTCTCGGGGGGGGGGGGAGGGTTGTATTTGGGGGATTGGCTGAAGTGCAATTACAAACTGTTTTCGTGACTGCGTCGAAGTTACCCCCCCAAAAAAACACTGGCCGCACCTTTGTTTTCCCTACCGTTTCTTGTGCACCACGCCAGCTGTTGATACGGGGCCCTCGATCCACCAGCCTAGCACAGTTGGTGAGGCAGGCAAGTGGATTTCAGGAGGTCTCGGGTTCAAACCCCATTGACCTCACGCACCATCCTCGCCGAAGCCTGGCGCCCGCCACGTTGAGATATGTTGTTGGTCCCCCCAACTGCCACTGACAAGAGACTGCTGATATTCAAAGGGGGAGGCGACCGGAGAGGAGGCACAGTGACATGGGGACTGGGCAGTTCAATTTTGATTGAAGTGCCTGACACGTGCCTTGTGTCGCCCGCCTGCTGCTGGGTTCCCCGTAATAGTGTAATGACAAAATGAAAAATTGATTTCAGGCTGCCCTGTCCAGATTCATGAGGCAATTGCATTGGTTGTACGGCAACCAAAATACCCATCTTTTAATAACATATATCTCTATACGGGGCCCCAGCGGTGCACTAACGCCACGCAAATTCAAATCGCGGCGGTCTGCCCGGCGGGCAAGATTTCGGCCAAAGTATGCTGAAGTTCACAATGTTCAACGTCACTCCCCAGTTGTCGACGACCACGACAAAACGATCAAGTACATCCCAGGTAGTCGAAATTGGAACAACGACAAAAAACACTGCGATATAAAATAATTCCCTTAGTGGGGACCAAATAACACAACAACAGAACGCATTGTCGCAGTACTAGCCCACAGTACGAAACCATGTTGGAAACGTGTTGGTTCATGTTGGAAGCCTGTACGAAACCATGTTGGAGTCGGTCACTAAAAGTTGGAAACCTGTTGGAGAGCATGTTCGACCTATTGAAAAAAAGTTCACCATGTTGATAACTAGTTAAACACAGCACAAGACCCTCATTCAACAATTGGTCACAGCCTTTGCGGCATGCATAAGTTCGACAGCGCTACGAAAATAAGTTGGAAGTCAGCGATAATTTTTCTGTTGTATTCCCCTATCAGTATGAGCATTGTTGGGTCGACCGTTCAGGCAATTCGGCTATCAGCGTAGTGCTGGCTTGCTTCTTGGAGGGAGATATTTATGATATCCGTCCCTATGTCAAGAAGGGAGACTTTGACGACGGTGAGACCTTCAATTGGTTATGGAAAATTGCAATCCAATCTCTTTATGATGAGAAGGAAAAATTAATTAAGCTGGAATGGGGTTTAATGTCAGTGACATATGAGACTGTTTCGATTCTTCCTATACCCGACAGCTATTGTGATGGGACTAACTGGCTGCCGATAATCAACATGGTATTGACAAGGGAGAAAAAAAACGGTGGTCATGAGAACTAAAGAAATTTCAGCAGAAGAATTAGACAGAGAAGGCAGAAATTCAACAGAGGTTCAGGCCCAAGCCAAGAGGAAGTTGAGTGTCTCCTAACGTCACTGAACACTCTAAGTAAGAGAGGGGTGTTCCCATATGAGGTTGTCAGCTATGAGATGGTCGAGAGCGGATGGGAGCAGGAACGGTTATATGTACTGATATTCTATTTTACGGATCTGGATGTGTATGATGTGATAATTTATGTCCCAAAAGAAAGAAGTGTTGATGCAGTGTATGGGAGATGCTGGGGATTTGCTGAAGAGGTAGTACTGAAAGAGAAAAAGAGACTTGAGAGAGAGAACAAATGTTTCACTGGATCTACTCGATTTATTGTTTTTGATGGACTTCCAGTCCCTCCTTTACCTGATATTAATCTATCTAAAGACAATTGGGATACCATGATAAAGTTTGCATTGAAAGTGAAGGGGGCCCAAGAAAAATACTCTCAGTAGCCAGGATAACTACTGTAAGGGGTAAAATCTATGAGGTGATAGGGTGTGATAATCCTTTTGTGATCCTGAGATATGGAACTTGTGTAAGAGGGTCCATAATATTTCACATTCCAGTGGTCAAATTCCTGAGTACTGGCAGCCTGGACGTAAGGATTTATGTACCGGCAGGCCTAGAAAAGGAAGATGATTACTTGAAGTGTCAGACATGTGCTTATATTAATCTCATAAGAACCAAGGAGTGACTTGAAAAGTTAAAAAGAAAGATAACCTGGGGGAAGGAAGTGATACGATTTGAGAGGCTCCCTGAGTTCTCAATTACTAAGGTATTTGAAGACAGGAGAGATTGGATGCCTCTGCTGGAAGCTATTGCTGAGATTGGTAGAGCAAGAGAAAAAGACTCCACTGTGATGATAAAATCCCTACTTTTGAGTACCTTAAAACACAGATTCGAGATCCCTGATTATGTCCAACATGAGATCTACCTTTCAGATATTGCTTATGATGTTTAACAATTCCCAGCTTGACCGAACAACTGACACTAGGAGTTGTGTTGGAAGGTAGAATAGTCAAGGTAGAAGGGACTCTTCGGATCTCTTTCAAGAATCTTTCTACCCTAGATGAGCTTGAGTTTTTACAGCCTTTCTTTGATCGCATGAGAGATTCTGCCCTAAGAATTGTTACTGACCAGACTGAGATACGCTATCTATTAAAGGTGGTGAAAGTGGGAACTACTAAGAGAGTATCATATCACACTTCTCGGGAACGGGTCTCTCTTGCAAGAAGGGTCAATAGTGGGCCGTAAACGATGCAATTTGATATGAGATTATAGACCTGACTCGATATTTTATGATTCGGGGTACTATAAAAGGGTATGATAGAAGATTGAGTAGAGATGATGAAAGAAAATTGATTGAAGGCTACATTGGAAGGTTGAGAAGGATTGCACTGTCCTTGATCACTACCCAATCCATTATTGCTTATACCCTATATGTACAGAATTCTCAAGGGGGGGAGCAGACAAGAGAAGAAAGAAACTAGTCTGTATCCCTTGGTAGAAAAGTAAGAGATTGAAGGGCAAAAGCAGAAGAGGACAAGAGTGACAGAAAGAGAGAAGAGAATATCCAGAAAAAACATATGGTCAAGATGGCAGGACGAGAAAGGTGGAGTTCTTCTGCAGGGACTAATGAAGAGACCCTGGTTGGGGTTATACGGGAACTGCTCAAGAGAGTAGAAACTATAAAAGGAGGGTCAGATATCGCAAGAGCAAAGAGGTCAGATGAGAGGATTCCATGTTTCACAAGACCCCAGGTCAATGATTTTTTGGACGAGTATGGATTATTTGGACTCAATTATAGTTTGACAGACAAACAACGGCTTAAGCACCCTCTATCTTATTGTGATACTGACTCAAGACTGGCAGTTCAGGAATTGATGGAGGGGGTCACTACCTGGGAAGAGGTCAAGGAGAGACTGAAAAATGAATTTGAGAAAGATTCAGTTTCAACCACAACTAAGGACTTACTCAACATCAGAAGAGCTAAATATGACACTTTCAATGTTTTTCTTCAGGCCTTTATCCGAACAGCAAGAAGAATTTCATATCTGGATGAAGCTCAAAGATGCCATATATTTTTGACAAATTTTACTGACACTGAAAGGCAAGCAGTTCTTAATCAAGCTCAGCACTATGCTCTCAGATGGGATAAAATGGTTGCAATCATAAGAACTCTACCTAGTGTCTCCCATAAGAAATGGTCACTGGATCAGATCAGTACTGTGGCCGAGGACTGGGAGACTGAGAATGGAATGAATAGAGGAAGCAATCTGACTGCTGAGAATATTCTTCAAAAAGTGATGGCTAACTTTATATCTGCAAGGCCTGCAACGCATGTCGTGGATGACAGGGAAAAAAAAAAGGCATTAAGTGAGGAAGATGATGACAATGATGATGACAACGAAAACTATAGTAAGAAAGGGGATTCTTCCAGATCCAAAATGAATGGAAAGAATGGTGATGGAGGAAACAGAGAAAGAAGAAAATATGATAACCGTCCTAAGAGGAGTTTTACTTGCTACTACTGTGGTGAAGGGGGTCATACTACTACCTATTGCAAGCCTCTTGAGAAGGATGTAAGGAGTGGGGTGGCAAAGAAAGATGCAATGGGTCATGTCTGTGATAGTTCATGGAATAAGTTGGACCCCAGACATCCAGGAGGTATGAGGCTTCTTGCTCTTAAACATGATGAAAAGATGAAGATTAAACAGAAGAGAAAGGCTAATGTGAATGTTCATTCCCTTATTGGAGAATTGCCTAATGAACTGATACACGGAACAAGTGACCCTCATACCACGAATGGGCTACCTTTGCAGTCCTTGACGTTAACAGAGTGTGTGCCCAGTGAGACTTCTACAAATGAGTCTCCATTAGAAGGGAATTCTACTTCTCAGATGTCTTCTGAATCAGTAAAATTCTCTCCCAATGAGAGGGTTTGCTTTCTGGCTAACATGATGTCGTTTCACGACGATTTACCCCCAGAACTCGTCATGGAACTAAGTGTCCAGATTGGTGAAGTAAGAAACCTCCAAACCCGTATGACACCTCAAATGATAGAGGGAAAAAAAAGAAGGAAAGCTGAAGAGTCATTGATTAACATCCTTGATGACCCTGAACAAGAACGCTCACAAGAAAAGAGTGAACAGGGGAGAAAGAGAAAATTTATTCCTAAGAGTGATTTGGATGATGGGACAATGATTTCTGATGTAATTACTAAAATGTTGGAAGAGACGGAAGTGACATTGTCTTTCAAGGAAGCAATGACACTAACACCCAAACTGAGAGAAGAGTTGAAAAGGTTAATTCAGAAGAAAAAATTGGAAGTTAATTATTTGGGGTCAGTCTTTTTTCCCAACCAAGTGAACAAGTCACTTCCAGGTTGCAAAATGAGATTTGGAACCATGAGGTGTCGACATCTTACAATTCGTATTAATCAAGTGAAGATTCTAGCCCTAGTGGACTCTTGGGCAGAGATGATACTTCTTTCACTGAGCAATATTGCAGGAGAGTTGTTCGTGACAGAATTTATTGATAATTTACCTATCAGGGTTGGGACAATGACTGTGGAGTTGCTGGGTTTTTTAGTACCGGATCTGAACCACGACTGTATATTGGGAACTCTATTCTTGCATAGGATGGAGGCGGTCCAATTTTTCAGTCATGAGGGGTCATCTTGGATCAGTTTACAGGACCCCGAGACTGCTCAAGAGCAGACCTTTATGGTCAGTACGAAAAATGACTTCAAGCACCAATTGTCCGCTAATTCAATCAGGAGAGAAGAGTCCACTGAAAAGGTTAGGAAACTAAAAGCGGAAGGAGAACAGGGAGTAAAAGAAGAGATTTCAGTAGGCATCAATCAAGTTTCGAAAATGATAAAAACCCTTGGCAAACTCGAGGATGAGGATGGGCAAATTGAAGCATTCAAGAAAGCTGTAGAAACTGCTGAAGGTGGGAAGATGAAACTAAAATTTGCATCGACTCACCTTTTTTTAGGAAAATAGGCACTGGGTCGAAAAGAAAATATAAGCCCAAGGGGGTGAAGAAGAACCTGGTGGCAGTCCTAATAAAAAAAAATTATGATGAAGCATTGGAAAAGGAGAGGAAGATTATAAAAGCATTGAGAGAATCGGCAAAACTGGAGAACGGGGTCACCAGAGAGAGGTTTGACACGATGAAGGTTGGCTCGGATCAGTTTATCCTGCCTAAAGAGAAAGAATATATCTTCAAGATGTGTCAGGAATTCTCAGGTGCTTTCTCCTTTAATGATGAAGAGAGAGGGCGATTGGACGTGGACATGATCAAGATGGCCAAAATTTGGACAGTTGATCATGTTCCATGGAATGATAGGCCAACCAAGTATGCCCTGAAGGAAGAGGCAGAAGTTGTAAAGTACCTTGACAAAAAAATTGCATCTAATGTTGCTGAACCTGCTGATGGATCATATGCTAACCACTGGTTTTATTTCTGGAAACCAGGGGGCGGGCTAAGGTGGATACAAAATTTTCAGAAGCTCAATTCTGTGACGGTACGTGATGCAGACAGTTTTTCCAATGCTGATCTCCTCTCTGAATCCTTTGCTGGTCGATGCATTTATTATTTGGTTGATCTGTATTCTGGCTATGATCAGTTCCCTATTGATCCCACTAGCTAACCAATGACTGTCATGCACACGCCAAGGGGGCTTATTCAGATGTGTGTGGTACCTCAGGGTTGGACTAACGGCGTGGCAGTGGTTCAAAGAGATATGATCAAAGTCATGCAGGATATTTTCCCTGAGATAACCAGTCCATACATTGATGACAATCCTGTAAAAGGGCCTCTGGTAAGGAATGAGACTTTGGTCGCAGGGGGAGTCAGAAAGTTTGTCTAGAAACATGCTGAAGGAGTTAAGATGGTCCTAGAAAGACTTCAGAAATATAATCTGACTGCCAGTGGGCCAAAGTCCCTTCTCTTTCATCCAGAGGTGATAATCTTGGGCTTCAGATGTTTCTCCAAGGGTAGGAGTCTGGATCCCAAGAAGATAGATAAAATCCTAAACTGGCCTCTGCCCCTCAAAAGAGTGACATATGTCAGGAGCTTCTTGGGAGTCTGCGGATTCTGGAGGATTTTTATTCCTCATTTTGCTACCCTTGCAGAACCTCTGAGGGAGATGGTAAGGCAAGAGGCTAATTTAGCATGGAATGATAAAAGACAAGCTGCAGCAGAAACATTACAAGAAAAACTAAAAGATAGCGGTGTAGTGCTGGGAGTGTCATATTATGATGATGAGGAGGCAAGGTTGTTCATCATTGAGGCAGATGGAGGACCAGTTACTCTGGGAGGAGTGCTCATTCAGAAAGACGAAAATGGGAGAGAGAGACCTCTGAGATTTGAGAGTCGGACTCTCAATTCAATAGAAAGAGGCTACACTCAATTCAAGAAAGAACTACTGTCAATCATTCATAGCCTCAGATGTTTTAGGCACTACGTACTAGGAAGAAGATTCATCATGAGAATTGATGCATCTGTTGTGATTGGTGCCATTAAAAAGCATCAACAGGTAGATCCAACAGTCAGCAGATGGATCGCCTTAATCTGAACATATGATTTTAATCTGGAAAAGATCCCTACTGAGAAAAACAGAGTGGATGGTCTAAGTCGGATTGAGTGGCGAGAAGAAGACGAAGAAGATGTGAATGGAACAATTGAAAAATCTGTTTATGTTGATAATTTCCTTAATGAAAAAGATGACGAGGATTATGAAGTGTCATGCTCCTACAGGTAGAGTCTGTGGCCTGAAGAGAGAGACAGTTGGGGAGAAATCCCAAGCGCATACGTTTATGAGTCGATTCTAGGGAAAGAAGAAGAAGATGAATCAAACGATTGATATGCTAGAGTTAATGCAGCAGCAGTGACTGCTCATGAAATTGGGGACAGTTCAGGTTCAAAGGAAGAAGAAGAGAGTAAAAATAAGGAAGAAGATATATTTTTCTTCTTTGAAGAATATGATGAAAGTTATCAAGAGATTGGCAAGAAGATGGAAAAGGAGCAGCTAAAAGAATATTATTGTAAAAATTCAAGGAAGAAATTCAGACTGAAAAGAGGACATCTCTTTGTGGATGGTAAGGGAGGCCTACCTCCACTAAGAGTGGTCTGTGGTAAAGAGAGGCAGTTAGAGATAATTGTTGCCCTACATGAGAGGGTTGCTGAACTTGCTGGAGGCTACAGGGCTGCTGAGGCGACCTACTCCAAAATTGGCAAACTCTACTTTTGGTCTGGCATGAGAGACATAGTTTACAGATACTGTAAATCATGTGTGTTATGTCAGAAGCGGTCTACCACAAGAATGATTGAGCCCCTATTCCCTACAATCCTAGTAGAACCAGGTAGCAGAGTTCATCTGGATCTCATTACTATGCCTCAAGGCAAAGGTGGGATGAGATACATATTAAACATGAGAGATAATTTCTCTGGGTATGTTGAGGCAAAAACTCTGAAAAAGAAGACAGTCGAACAGGTGGCTGACTGGATAGAAGAAGTCTATCTCACGTATCCTTTTATCAGAGAATTTGTCTCAGACAGAGGATCAGAGTTCAGAAATGAGATTGTCAGAAGAACCACACTTAGATTAGGTGTCAGAATTGGGTATGTGACTACTTACCATCCTCAAGCGAATGCGCCTGTTGAAAGAGGTCACAGAACCTTGAAAGATTCATTGACCAAGTGGTGTGAAGGAAATCTTAGTAATTGGTCAAGAGTATTAAGAGCTGCTGTATATGCTGACAACACCACAGTCAAGAGAACTACTGGCTATGCGGCATTTACTGTGCAGTATGGTCGATATGCAACATTGTCAATTGAAAGTATTGTCAAGACACGGTCAAGTCAAGAAAGTGACAAAGAGTATTCTATTTCAGAGCTTCTTCAGATCCGGATGAAGCAAATATCAGAAGTTGATCAGGCAGTGATGGATGCTGCAGAAAGGATGGCATCCAGCAGGCTATCAGATCGAGAAAGATGGAACAAGAAAAGGTATATAAGAAAAGAGAAATTAAAGATTGGAGATGTTGTCCTTCTGTTTAACAACTCTCTTGAGACACAATGGACTAAGAGGTTGGAGCCCAGATGGCTTGGTCCTTACAGAATCACAGGAGAGGCAGAAGGCAAGGTTTATGAGATTTCATAAATGAACGGATCCAGGGTTCATGGCAAGGTATAAGGTTCCAGACTTCGTAAGTTCATATTCAGAGACCCAGATCTGATTCCTACAGTAATCTCAACGAGAGGGAATAGAGGTCAGTTATCTAAGTAAGATAATAGTTTCAGAGAACTAAGAGAACAGGGTACAGTGAGACAATAAGACAGCAGACTGAATTTTCAAGAGGCTGTGATCATTCATGCATAGTCAATTCAGCATTTCGGATTCAACATTTCAGTTTCAGAACTTCAGTTTCACCATTTCAGTTTCGGTAATTTAATTTTAGTCTTCAGTTTCAAATATCTCAGTTTCAGTATCTCAGTTTTCAGCAAGTTCTTTCATTCAGTATTTCAGCAAACGACTAAGTCAGGGCTTTTTGATGCAGTGTTGCAGTCGTCCCATGAGTGTCAAGTCCCTGAGAGTGGAGAATAACTGTAAAATCAGTTTCGTAAGTATTGACACAGTGTCAAAGATTTGAGAAACTCATGGCTGTGGCACATCAAAAGGTATGATCAGTATTGTCCTAAGATAAAGATAAGAGCATGGTGGGCATGAAGAAGTTCAGTTCTGTCTGACTATGAGTTATCAGCAGAAAAACTTCGTGTCTCTGAGGAAAAATGTTTACCTAAGAGATTCAGATATTGGCAGGCATAAAGAAGTTCAGATTTACTTGTAAGGGTCTGTCTTCGCTCGGATGAGAGAAGGGACCTCTATGAGATCAGCATTTCAGTACTTCCTTGAGACTGATGGGACGTCTCTTGGAAAAAAAAAGGAAATTCTCAGCTGAGGGAAGGATCCTCTCTGGGGCCAGCACTAAGCATCCTTCTTGGGACTGAAGGGAGGTCTCCTGTAAGGGCTTGGTGTTGGTTATCATGTAGTTGTTCAGTGCCTCTTGAGACTGACGGGACGTCTCTTGAGAAATGTTTGTCCTGTTATGGGGCATAGGCAGTCTACTTGTGGTTTATGATATGTTTGTCTAATTGTCTGTGCCTGAGATTTTCTTCTCTATCCTAAGGACGCATTGATTGTCAGGGCCAGCCAGAGCCTTACCGCAGTAGGTTGCAATCTGGTGGGATCAGCAGGTCCCCGACGCGAGTGTCGAATTCCATAGTTGACTGAGGCTAAGACTCTGGGAGTCTGGCCTGTGAGGTTGAAAGGGGTCAGCTGTAACCCTACCGCAGTCAGAGGATGCAATCCAGTGAGGTTCGCCAGAACCTGGAACTGTGGTTAGACCGGTTCCCACGTTCAAAAATCTGGGCGGGGCAGCTAGCGCCCTTGGCCAAAAACTGGTAGGTGAGTCGGTCCCTGACCACAATGGTCAAATCCGGGTTCCGGACAGTTTGACTGACAGGACGTCTAGTGTCATAGGGTGACCAGACCCGCTATAGTCTAGGTATTCTGGTGAGAGTGCCAAAGGGCTGTCATACTCGAGTAGTGGGTATGCTGGTCCTGACCTGGAGGCAGGTCAAAGGGGCTGTCAAGACAAATGGTATGTCTAGTCCTGGCCTGAGGCGGGCCGAATAAGGTATGTTAGACTGACGGGAAGTCTAGCATTCCTGGCCAGTGGTGGGCCGAAACCAAGGCAATCAATAAATCCTGGGTATGAAGAGCTGTTATGTATTAATTGTTATTTGTTATTTATTATTTTATTTATGGATTTTTTTTTTTTTTAATTTGTTAATGTTTGACTGTTGGTTGTCAGAGGGTCTGTTTGCTGGGGCATGGTTGTTGTCTATGGGACTTGCTGATTTTGCAGATATACAAATACTTAATTAAAGTTCCGAGACCAAAGAAAATGAAAAGGTTTTATCCCCATCAGGTGCTTGAGAAGTTGAGAGGATGTCTCACTCAGACCAGAGAACATAAAAGAGGGTTCGGTATGCCCTATTTCCTGCATGGCAGACAGATTGAGTACCCTCGTTACTGGAATAGCGTTCCTGGCACAGATGCCTAATCAAGAGCTAAGATAACCTTCATGCAAAAAATTAGCAGCAGAACGAGTCAAACAAGTAGACAAAAATCCTTCTTAAATTTTATTTAGTGGCCGACAAGCGGCCTGGTTCACGAGGAACCTGCGTCCCTGGCCTCAAGGTATTCAAACTTTTAAGCCTGGGACACTATGAGTAATGTACGAGCTGAGAAATCAGAAAGATGAGAAGAAATCGCGCTTGTACAATATATAGAAAATTGTCATGAGTTCTATCTGAAATAGAGAGAGAAAAAAGAAAATAGTGAAAAGAATGCAGCCATTGGGATGAGGAGCAGAGGGGGCAGTACAAAGAACGGTGGGAACAGTCACTAGGGCTCTACTCGCCGTGGGGGTGGTAGGAGCTCTAGGAGAGTAAGGGGGAGAGGACGTGCAAGGTGCGCCATAGCGCGCTTCGAATTTTTTCCTGAAATAGTCCATCCTGTCGGGGGATGGAGTCCTCTCATACCACGCGGTGAGCGAATGGCGAGGATAGGGTCTCGAGTTATTATTGTTACTTTATTTTTCTGTTTCAATTTTCTCTTGTTGGCCTGTCATTTCGCGGGAAGGCTAACGGCTCGAATTCAAAGTTCGGGCGGTGGTAGTGCGGCTTAGGCAGGCCCAACCCTTCGTGTATCACCTGTACTGGGTCTACGCTTCTAAGCTCCCCACGGTGAAACCCCCAGTAGCTGTATTGGAAGGGGAAGATACCGTGGGGTCTAGAGAAGGGTTTTCTTTTTCTTTCTGCAATTATTATTACTATTATTACTATCAACTTACCGATTTTTAGGCGCGACTTTTTCCTTTTTGGGTTCTGTCACGTCGTAGGGAGAGGTCGACGGTTTGTTCTTATGAGTTACGAATACAGCCTAATGGTCTAGGCTGGCCCGACCCCTCGTAAATTTGTTCGTGCTAAGCCTACCTGATTGGGCGCCGCGCGGCGGGACCCCAAAAGAAGGGCGACCCGCGGCCGCATTGGTAGGGAGCCTATCACCCCCGAAGAAGGGTCATAAGCCCCCTCCTTGCCATCAAACACGGGTACCTAACGGGGATAGGCCGAAATTGTATTTTAAAAAGGGGAATGTGATCGCTGGTATCCCATTATAGGACCATCACCTCAGAATAGCAGTCACTTTTCAGTGAGACGAAGCGACAGGGACCGATAGTAGAAGGCCTGTGGATATCGCGGCCATAAGTTCTTTTCTTTTCTTTTCTTTTCTTTGGCTTTCTTTTATGTAAAATCACAGTTTTAAAATTATTCTCTTTACTTTCAAATTTTTATTGAGTCTTGAAGCTTTTCGTTTAGAGCACGCCGGGGTCGTACTCGCCTGTAGCTCTATAAAACGGAGGCTGCTCCTATTGCGCAAAAGCCTTGATTCCTGGTACCCGGGACTCAGCCTGGCTAAGTGTTGCAAGCAGGGATAGTGCGGACTGAGCATTGGCGCTGACTATTGAGAAAGAGTGGCTATGGCGATGCATGGCTACAGGCCTGGGGACTGGTATCACGAGGCCCGCTGGAAGCCCATGTCTGGGGAAGGGCCCTGAATCACAGTCATGCTCAACTACGATGGGGGTGATGAAGTAAGGATGAAGATTAATGTGGAAGGGGCAAAAGAGGTGGAGATGCGGACTGATGAAAAACTACAGGACGCGATCACGGAGGTAAAAGACCGTGCGGAGAGGCACTGCAGGAGAGACGGGGTGACTGCAAGGCTGCAGGTGACGGTCTCGTATCATGAGACCGAGACCTCAATGGACACAGCGGACCTGGAACAGGCCCACGTGGACAGGGACTCAGGCGGGGAAAGTGAAATGAGCGAAGCGGGAGATCGGGAAACGGACCTCAAGTCCTAGAATAGACCAGGCGAGATCCAGAGGCACCACCGAGCTGTGAAGCCGGTGGAAGAGGGACCCGAGGCCAGCTCTCAACAACTGACGCCGAGGGGCCGCGGGACAGGGCAGAGAGAACAGGGGGAAAGGACACGTGTGAGAGAGCAACGTCTAGAGGTCAACACGTGCCGTTCTAAGAAACGGGGAGTGAGCTATGGCGTGGTTACGCAGTTGCATGGGAGACACACGCGACAAGGTCGCAGAACAAGGAAAGCAAAAAAAAAAAAAAACAAGGTCAACGGGGGAACCTGACGTCAACCGTCGTGCGTATGCCCACACGACGCCCTGTTCCTACTGTAGTGACAGAAAGGGCAAAAGTGAGATAGGTCCTGCCAGAAATGGCATAGGTAGTAGTCATCAAGTGAGAGGATTTTGGTTGTGAGGTAATAATAGGTCGTCATGAGATCTTCTTGTTGTGTGGCAAACATGACATCCCCACCTTCGTGGACACAGAGCTGTCGTTATTTGCTTGTGTGTATGTGACTGCAGTTGCCAGTTGGCTGGTGTGTAATTGGTGAAAGCCGAGTCAGTTCCAGTGCAGGTAATTGTATCAGTAGTTTACCCCAAGTTGACGTCACCATTGGTTTCTCAGAGTGGGAAGGGCGAAGCCCTCTTCTTCCTGAGAGGCGTGTGGACTGTCACGTATGACCCGATAGCATGCCATTTCACGAAGCATGAGGTTGACTATGACCAGCTTACAAGAGCTAGCTGCGACACGGGAGAACGAGAGTTGGACTGCAGCAGCGACATGACGCGAAGTTGGCCTCCTCCCTCTCATCATCGGAACTGCAAAGGTTACCGGGTTTGTGCGAGTTTTTCACCACATATACGCCTTTCTTGAAAGGGTGAATGTGCGCCAAGAGACTTCGCGGGATTTGAGCGCAGAGGAGTCTTGTGGGAGGTAGGAGGGACTTAGTCTGAGCTATTTTGGGCGGTAGATAATGTTAAATGGTGATATGACAAGGCTGGTTTTCGGCAGAAGATGAGAAAGACGCAGGGGAAAAGTGAGAGCAGCGCTGACGCATGAGAAGTGGGTGTGTGAACGAACATTGGTCCACCGTGAGAGAGCGTGTGGATGAACGCGGTCAGGCATGAGAGATGCCGTTAGTCTTCTTACGCTTCCCCAAGTATGCGTCTGTCGGCTCGATCCTTGTCGGAGAATGTTTCTATGCATCTGTACTAGTGAAAAGATTGGCTCTGTGGTGGACCGCGAGCGGAAGAAAGAGGAGTGGCGTTAGTTGCATCTTGATTTCGATCAGCACCTGCCTGCCGCAAAGAATGATCTTTGAGAGTCTATTGACGTCCTTGTTGTTGGTGTGCGATAGCAACTTCACCCTCTTCTTGGCCTGGTAATACGAATGTCATCCTTGTGATGAATGACTGGTGAAGATGAAAGGTGCAGACAACTGTATCAGAAGTGAGCGACAGTAATGCCCTTCTGCAGAGTGGGTCAAACCTGACGGTGCATGGACGACATCGTGTTTTCCTTGCCTACACGGGAAGTGCGATAGTGTAAGTGAAGTGCTAGTTCAAGCAACGGAAGTTAAGGTGAGTACTAGTTTTGAAAACCGAGTATAGCTAGGGTGAGTTTACGAGGTTGAGTAGGAATGAAGCTAAGCAATCTTTAAGATTGTCTAATCAGAGCCGTTACTTTTGTTGTGGGGTTTAGCGAGTCATGCTGCTCGTTCTTCTGTGCAGTAGCTGCTCTTTGAGTCATGAGTTAAGAAGGAAGTTTCGGAGTAAGAATTATCACTTTTCTCAAGCAATGATCGACGGACAAGCGTAGGGATTAAGAATCAGTGTCACTGTAGTGATCAGAGTCATTCCACTTTAACAACTGTGTTTCTTTCTCTATTCCCCATGCTTCCATTTCCCTGCTTAGACTCTCACATCCGAGAGAGTGAGCGAGTCTAGGCCCGGAAATGGCCGAGATTAAAATCCCAGATGATGACCACGCATCTCTCGCAAGTGGGAAGCGTTGACGAAAGTAGTTCTAGTGTAGTTAGAACTATTCGATCGTCCCTTAGGATAACGTAAGCCTGGTATCAGAGATTCGGTTTGGGGTTGTTATGGGTTCTATGGATTGATGTCTACTTGTGTTGGCGCCTTATTTAGTAAATGGGGAAAAAAAAACTAATGTTGGGACGAATTTCCTATCTTCTTGCAAAATTCCTACTTGATGGTGACTGAAGGGATATACTCTGTCTTTGCGAGTAAATAACTATTAATACACGTCCCTGATCCGTACGATTAACAGACAAGGGGGGTGTTGTATGAAGGGACTCAGGGTTGAGAGTGAGGCGTGAGAACGTATGGCTGAAACTTTGCATCAACAAGGGCTATTTCGTGAAAAACCCAATGCTATAGGCAGGAGGAGAACATGTGGTGATGAGTGAACGGGGCGCAGTTTTCTCTCTGTTAGCAGTCTGTGCTATTATAAATGTCGGTTGGGACCATGCTCTCGGGGCCTTGTTTCATTTGAAAACACGGGGTTTGTCTCACAAGCAATGATGTAATGATTAAATCACGAAAGCCCTTGCGCTCATGGGAATGTTTGAGACTCATTGCCCAGAGAATAGAGTAGCCCTGCAAGTGGCCTAATGAGTTAAGTGCTCCGAACTTTTGAAAAGTATAATTGGTGATGAGCTCTGAAAAGTCGTTAAGAGTGCAGACTGAATCATACCGTTCGAGGTAAGAATGGCCATCGTGACTGATTGGTGTGTTTCCCTTTCTAAAACGAAGTATCCTGGACAGTACAGATATGCGTGAAGGGGGCCTAAAATATTAATCCCGACAAAATCCCAAGAGTACCCTCCCATTCGAGAATAAATAGTAATCTCGGTGGTGCAGTGCCCGACATGGTTTGTGCGTGCTCGCTACTTGGAGGGTGCCCTGTGTGACTTCCTAGAGGACAGATCATCGCTGAGTCAGTGTTAAGATCAATCAGTGGGCGACCTTGCAAACCACGTATCATAAGAATTCAGGAAAGATTCTCAGTCTTCGTACATATCACCCACCACTCTGAGGGAAGCCAGCTGGGACTTGAGCTATTTAAGAACAGTCAGCCTGTGAAAATCACTGCAGTGGTCTGTCGATGGGCTGGTACTACACATATTGTAGTGGCCGTCAAATGCAGCATGTTTACTGACTGTCTTGACGCCCGGTGATCGGTTCGAAGGTAAAAGTGGGAACTAGTCAGAGTTTTCTGATCACCCAGAAGTTTAGTTAGAAAGACTCTGAAAGGTGAAAACAGGAAACGAGAGGAAAGAAGAAAAAAAAAAGGGAAAGGGGTTCTCTCTCTCTGCGTGGTTAAAAAGAGCACATGAAGTACCGCCAGCAGTCAAGATTGTAGGGCTATTACACGATTACTTTTTTTTTCAAGTTCCGGTGGGCAAGCGGCTGCCTATTGCACAACCCTCAATCATTTGGGGTTTTATTGTACCCAGGCGATATCCAACTAGTGCAGCCTCTAGTCAGTGTCAAAGTCCGATCACTCGTCAAGGGTCATGAAAGAGAGGGAGATTTTAGTGGCGAAAAGCAGATCAAACAGAGGTAAGAGCGAAGGGTGGGAAGATGAGGCATACAAAGACATGGAATTATATAGAAAAATTCAGCGCGAGTACGCAGTTCAGGCGGTGAAAGGTGAAGTGTACATTGAGTACATGGTCTACTTCTATGGGGGTGACGACAAACTACAGAGTATCAGCTCCACACTGGAGACAGTGGAGCAGGCTAGAGCAAAGTTCGCCCGAGCTTCGTGGTACTTGAATTACCCTCATTACAATTTATCAAGTACGAAGCACTCAGCAAACAGTCTGTAGCCTTCTTTATTGCGCTATGCCACGTTGACCAACAAGTTGGTAGCTCAGTGTAACTACACTCACTCAGACAGTACTCGGACAACATTCAATTAAGCATTCACTAAACAGATAAGCATCTAACAGTCAATAAGCCAATTAGTATCACTGTCTTCTACGATTCAGTATCCAACTATTCGTGTTACGTGGAATTATCAGTCAGCAGTTATTCAGCAGTAATCGGTTTTCTGACCAGTGAATCAAACAACATTCAAACACAACATTCAGATACAGTGTCCAGAAACAGCAATCAAGTCAGTTTTCTGATTAGCAGTAAAAACAGTTCCTTGATCAGCAATCCATCAGCGATTAATCAACGTCTAATCAGCATTCAATCAGAAGACCAATCAGCGTTCGATCAGAAAGCCAGTCAGTATTCAATCTGAAAGACTCAGGCAATATTCAAATCAGGAAACCTGTCAGCGTACAATCTGAGTGTCGGTCAGCGAACAGATATCATCCAAAGTTTCCAGCGGACAGTTCTCAGCAATCTGTTCTCAGTGATCATCTAGCCAGTTTGTATCGACTGGTCTACCCATGAGTACGGTTCAGTCCACTCCGGTCAGTGAATCAGTACTGGCCAGTCTCAATTAGATCTCTTCCAAAGAGGCGGCCAGATATCAGTATGTCAGTATCACTCGCTTCAGGATGGAAGACCTGTCAGTTTTTGTCATCCTCACTAGCTTCGCAGGGGGCACCGTTCATGACCTCAGACCTTATCTGAAGAAAGGTCGGGAGTTCCATGCGCACTTCGACTCAGTCTGGATTGTGACGGCTAAGTACCTTGAGGGGGGAGAGAAGAAACTTGACGAGAAAGGGGTAAAATTGATTCGCAGCTTCGGACCAAAATTCTATGTTGACTACCCCAGGCCCCCAGTACCTTCCTTTCTCACTGATGGATCTTGTTGGGGTGACTTGGTGGACCTAGCCAAGAGGTACATTTCCCCCGCAGCAATTGACTACGAGGAAGTGACTGAGCCATCCGAGTACCCGCATCTTAGGCGAGGAGTCTTCTCTCAGCCCTACCTCCCTACATTATGGGAGGACTTTTGTGCTATGGCTGACTTCCGTATCATGTGGCTCGGGTGGAAGTGCTCGGAACTTGCAGGGTTCAGGTGGCTCTACATACAGAGACCATAGCCTCAGAGAGTACGGAGACATAGCAAGAAACCCGGACAAAAGGCAGCAAAGTGACAGATAGAAAGTAAAGGGCTCTTGACCGGTGTCGGGCATGACCTCTTCTATATGTACTCCCTGAGACTATTATGAGTTCTCATTCTTCCCTCATTCAGAAGCTCCTGTCATTGCTCGAGTCAGTCAGTCCTGCCTCCTGCATTGTTCTTGCTTGATGATTGCCTTCATGGATGATTATGTCACAGTTCTCAAAATCAGATCGATATAAGTGGTGCATGCATAACACTCTATAATGTTTATGACTATTATTTGCATAATTCTCTACTGTTCCAGATCAAAATAAAAGATTCCTAAGATTGGGGACCGGCGAAGACCGCAATTGAAGGGTCTCGCTCGAAGCCGGACGCACACAACAGGAAGGGATTTGCTTATATAATTTATTTTATTTATTGTAATCACATACAAAATCCTGCGTGACAGCCTGTTGGCTTTCCGGTCACCCGAAGTGGCCTGACTGGAAAAAAGTGCGACAGCGTGCTACTCTCCTTTCACTGCGCCTCACTTGCCTTTCTGCCATCTCTGATTCTCTCTCGCTGCGCATGCACCTTGCGCGACTTCTCGGCCAGATTCACTCTCACTTTTACTGCCCTCTGCTTGGCTTCGACTACACACTACCGCGGACGCCACCACGGACACCGACCCAGCGCATCCATCAAGGTGGTGGCCTCGAAAGTCGAAGTCCACTGAGTGTTGTGTAACTCTGCTCTTGTTGAAGCTCTCCACCCGTTCTCGTAGTGCGGAATAACCCGATAGCACTTCCGCCCGGCTTATAGGCCGACTAAGTGGACGGGTCAACGCCACTTCCCTTTTATATTGCATGCGGTAGTCATGGAAGTCGAAACCCGCTGAGCGGTGTGTAACTCACCCGCAGATTTTGAATCAATCAGCCCTGGTCCGCGAACGACACTGCAGCGCTAGGCCGTCGAGTTGATTTCCCTCGTTGCTCCTAGTGAAGGGGCATAGGCTTGCTGCGGATTCCGACGGAGGATTCACCCACGGATATCCCTGCAAGCCCCTTCTCCTTACCAGAATTGGTGCCAGATCCATCCCCCATACTTGCGTGGGGAAAGTCATACTAGCCTTCTCTGTATCGTTCCAATTTTAACAGATGTCCCGAAGGACTTTTCCCCTGGGGCAGTGCCCCGCTGCTTTTCAGAGCAGTCCCAGATAAGCCAGAGTATTTGGCTCTGCTCATCAAGTTCCATAATCTGGATTCGGACATAGGTCTGTATTTCAACAGTTCAAGGGTGTTCCCACTGAGTTGGGCCCTTGGGTCCTAGCAGCAGCCGTGGTACCGCCGTCCCAGCACAGGTGGACCTCGGCCCCTGGCCATTCGTTTTAACCAACCCCGGGTCACCTCCCACCGGTCACCCTGGGAAATCAGTCAGCCTTCCTGGTACCGCAGCTTTGCGGCTTTGGCCTTTCGGACTACAGCAGATACGACCTCGACCTTTCGTACCCTAGCAGCTACGGCCCTGACCGCGACCCCTCGAAGAGCTGCAGCTACTGGTTGGACCTTGACCTTTCGGTCTGCAGCAGCCACAGGCTATGCCGCAGGTCTCCGGCTCAAAGCACATCGGGGTAAAAAAAAAAAAAAAAAAAAATGATGTAGACAAATCGGACCAACGTTCAGCGCAAGGGCCTGTAACCGGGACTCCCTCGACAAAACTAAGGGGGATAGTCCTGCGGGACCCTCAACCCCTCAGTCCCTTCCAAGCTCCGCCGCTCTCATGCCGCCGCTTGCTCGCCTCGAACCTTGCACCTCTGTCTCACAAGTCCTGCACCGTAACCTATAGGGTTAAGCCCAAGCCTGAAACCAACAGGCGCGAAATCCTATATGAAGTGGCGTTGCGCAGTGCTCAGGGCCAAGAAATGCCCTGGGTTGTTCCTCAGCCCGCATTTGCACCTACGGCAACTAAACGTCGACGCCGACGGGCCCCAACTGTACCGTGGTCACTACGCACGCCATTCCATGCGCCAAGCCAACCGCCATTTAGACTCAGTCGGTCAATTACACCGACTCTCCGATCAACACAAGAGAACAAAATCACACTCGCGCCTTAAAACTGCGCGCTCACTCACTCTTCCTATTCGAAACGACCCTCAGCCGACACTCAGACGATCTCGACACACTGCGTGGTCACCCGACAAATCCGAATTGCCTGAATTTTCTGTCACTTGCAAAAAACAGGGCAGATACCCGTGTAAGGGTATTCGCCCTGACAACGCCACTCATCTTGATGCCTTCGCGCCCTCATCCCTTCCTCCTTCTCTTCTAGTCCCTCATCTTCTTCCTTCCAGTCTTCCCACTTTTTGTCAAATTTATAGGTCTTTCAAAGGTCTTTCCTTGCCTGCTGTCTCTGCCTCTTCCTGTATCGGTCCCACGATCCTTGGGTGCCATACTATTTGCTTTGAGCAAAGGAAGAGTGTTAATTAACGTCTTTGATAATCTAGGATTTATGTAATATGTTTACTTTGCTTAGAATAACATTTATTATCGGTTGTCCTTGACAATGTCTTACTGAAATCCCTTTCTTTCCTTTAGCATCAAAATTTTCTACTAGTCCCCAAATTATCCTATACTCACAATCCCTTAACTCAAAATCCCTAGTCAAACCTTGTTTGATAGTAAGTTCTAAGTTGTCGTTCTGCCTAGATCATCGTCTTGCCTTACCCGAGTTCGTTCACTAAGGACCTCTGTTAGGAAGCGAGATCCCCAGCAACGGCGCCACCTGTCGCACGCGGCGGTCCCTCACCCAGACGTAAAGCAATTCTTGTGTCGGACCTCACGGTTGCATCACGCATGAGTTTTAAGTCACCTCAGCGAGAACACCACTCCGACCGTGCACGCGTGCTATACCTCTCGCGGATCCCCGCGACAGGTCAAAGATCCCGCGAGGTACAACTTACCTCCACCCGTGGGCTGTCACCATCCTTTAGGTGGGCGTATCCCTGCTGAGCTACTTACCCACGTCCGAAGGCTTTTACATGCAATTGCAGAGGTAGGTCAGCCGATGGTGTTTTTCTCGATCGTTGTAGCATAGGTATACGCGCGGTAGAACGCCTTAAAAATGATCCGTATATCGTGCGCCAATGAGCTAAATTCCTCGGACCGACTACCTAATTAGGGCGACCTTTTTCGGACAGTCTTCCACGCTTAGCTATTCATGATAGCGAGTTTATGTTCCTTGTTAACCATATGAGAAACGCTGATATCTAACTCCTTTTGAAATTTACCACTTTCCCAAGATATCAACAGAATCCTAGATAATAACTTGCCTAAGCTTGGCCCAAAATAGAGCCTTGTTCATATATATATGTAAGTATATGTATATTAGGGGGCGAATGAGTGGTAGACCTCAGTTTCACAATTGTGGTGCACCTTGTCCGAATATCCTAGATGACCACCCAGGTTCAGGAAACAATTCACGACTCAACACCTGTGCCAATGCAAGAAAAGTCACATACACGCACGCAAATGCATACACAGAATGCGCTACAAGCGTATACCTTTACACAAATTCATAGCAAGTCCTTTACTCCCCAAAACCTTAAAACAACACTTCTTCTTACTCCTGACTCTTCCTGCCTAGCCCCCTCCACTTTTCAAAAGACCTTTGAGAGTGACCAGGACATTTCAGGCTTAGATACAGAGGAAGATTCGTTCGTTCCTTTTTCTTGGTTTTGACATAAGTGTGGGTATCAAGCCATACGGAAGTGGAGTCAGAATTCTACCGACCTATCATCCAATGATAACAGAATTACAGTTCTTACAGGTTTTCTTCAGTAATTTCTCCAATAATGTTGGAAACTTGTCGGCACAGCACATTCCGAAAGAAATTTAACATCTCATTTTCTATATCGGGATCTAAAAGTATTCCTTCGAGATCTGTGACCTAGAAATCGACGTTCATCGGTGGCTAGCCTCTATCCTTTTCTAATTGCCAGGTTGTTGTGATCCTACATAATTTTTCTTTTGAGAACCGTTTTATCAAAAGTCTTTTTCTTGGCTCTTTTATCGACAAACACAAGCGACATTGTCAATCCATCTTTGAAAGGAGTAATGTTATAGGAATCAAATCAGAGATTTCGATATAAAGGGATGAGTCTCTTAGGGCCAAGATCCCACCATCCTCACCTTAATAGAATCAGAAGTAGTCTGTCAGTAATTGGTTGATCCAGGTTTATTGAGGAGGTTAATAATAGTACGGTAGACCGTTCGGGATCTACCCACCTTTTATTAGGTGTCTGCTTGTGATAGGGCAGACCTTGTAGGGTCTCGCTTCTCCTATCACTGCTTGATATTGAAGCACAGTTGGTGGACAATAAGGCAAGTTTCTCGGAGCCTTGCTTCTCTTATCACCACCTCCCTTACTCGTGTAACCCAAGCGATAGGGCAGGCTTTAAGAGGCCTCGCTCCTCCTATCACTTGTTTGAATACAGGGTTTGTTGGTGATAAGGCAGACTTCTCGGAGTCTCGCTTCTCTTATCACCCCCTATGCTATCCTTGTGATAGGGCAGGCTTCTCGGAGCCTAGCTCCTCCTATCGCTCACTTGTACTGACACACGATTGGTTGGTGATAAGGCAGGTTTCTCGGAGTCTCGCTTCTCTTATCACCGTCCGTATCATTATTGCGATAGGGCAGGTTTCTCGGAGCCTTGCTCATCCTTTCGTTTATACATGTTTTCTGACAACATTGGTCGTTTCCTTTGACGACTTTTGAGCCTTGGGTCATTCGGAAAACTTCAAGATTATGCGGGTAAGGCATACGGGACATGTACCCCATGACTTAAAGGTCTTCCGACTGATCCTCGGACCTTGTTAGTTTTGGATTTTTGAGAGGATGTAGGCTTGAGTCATTGTAGAGCAAGAATAAGTTGATGTAGTCCATTATCACAATATCCGACCAACAATATGCCCAAATCTTGAATCCACTTTGAACCCCTTCTCTTATCATTGGTCAGGTGGCCTTGCTTGAATTTAGTCTTGAAAAAATTCTAACCCAAAGTATTCTCTCTATTATTACAAGCATTGGTAATTACTTGAAGGTTATAGATTTTAAATTTATGGTTAGGTCGAAGTGTGCGTACCTTACTGTTTCCCTGCCTCCAGAGTCTCTCCTGAACTCCGGCAGAGCTCCCACAATCGCCCTGTCATTTGGGTATGTTTAAGCTGTGCAAGAGAGGAAACTGAAGTCCCTAAGGATAATACCTTTTTCTTCAGAGTATCATTTATTGTAACCATTGTTTTAATAGCATTGGTGGAAGAGAGGTTTAGGTATGGGAGCAGAGACAAGGGTGGAGGAGGTAGGTTCAGTTGTAATTCATAATGACTCTCCCTTTTTCCCCTTGCACCTCTTTCCATTCCTGACCCCCTTTTTACCTTATGCTGTCGGAATATCATTAATATCAGTACTTCAATAATAGTAATAATAATAACACCAATAATAAAATAACAAGGAATAGTAACGTCAATAGTAATCAATAGTAATAATAAATAATAATAGAAATAATGAGTAATCATCGGGAAGGATGGCATAATGACAATATGATCTGACACAAGGTATCCATAGAACTCAAAGGTATGGACCTGGTCAGGAATATAATCAGATTCAACTTCCTTTTGAACATGGCTATGGTATCCATCATTCAATACTATTTCCGCATAAAACACTTTTTCATCCAACTAGGACCTACCCTGAATATCCCACACACACACGTACACACACACATCAAAGTACGCATGCTTGTTGATGCTGCGATTGTGAGGCTCTCTCTCTTTTGTAGCTAGTTTTTGGTTATGGTCGACCTTCGGCTTCTAAGCCTATTTTGACTTAGGTTCCTGCATTCCTCTGCACACACGACACTCTATCAATATTTTTGCACCTCTCATCGGTGCACAAACCGCCGCAACACTTCTTCATTGAGTAAGCAATTTGCACGAGTAAGAGGTTGTTCAGTCCTTTGTGGTGTTGGACTGGTCTGGCGTGGTCCACACCCAACCTCTGAGCGTCTGGGGTTATCAGCCCAGTAGCTGAAGTTGCAAGGTGTGTATGTCTCAGTGCCCCTCTCTCACGGCCTGTTGTTGTTTTGGTCGACGGGCCTGCATTTTGGACTGGTGCTCGAGCCATTAAGTCCTGGTCAACATGACCCTTTTTATGTTGTGGTCACAATTTGGGGTCTAAATCGTAAAGACTCTTTTGTGTTCACGTCACTGTGTGACAATGTGTCCACGGGTTTTGAGTCTGTATCTTCTCTGTATATTACCGTGTTCGTCACAATATGTTTTCACTGTGTATGTCACAGTCTATGTCCTGCATCATACGTCACAGTCTGTCTTATCGTGTATGTCACAGTCCATGTCCCACTGTGTTTGTCACAGTCTGTTTGCTGTGTATGTCAGAGTCTGTGTCCCACCGTGTATGTCGCAGTATGTCTCCCACTTTGTCCTCCTATCCTCTTCTTCCTCTTCGACTCTTCTCTTATGGTCACCCTTGTCTTTTTTTTACGCAGTTCCTACGCAAGGAAATGAGCAATAACGAAATTTAGAAACCATGCCGCATTATAGATATGAAAGCAGATAGTCGTGACCTCGGACAAAAAATAAAATTGCAACTTGGTATACATCAGATAAGAACACAACAGAGCTCATAAAATGAAAATGTTGGAATAATCTCGTCATCATTATTAATGAATCAATGCCATTCCCCAGCTTGGTGCTCGGCGTCGAGACAAAAAATCATTACAACTCACTAACATCCTATGAATTGACAACGCATCGGTTGACTATGGCAGCAGAATCAAAGTATTCAAAGATCCCTGTCATGCAGACCAATGCCGATACCCGGTGTCGGGACAGAAACCCCTGTGAAAATAAAATTGCAACTTGGTATACATCAGATAAAAACGCAACAGAGCTCATAAAATGAAAATGTTGGAATAATCTCGTCATCATTATTAATGAATCAATGTCATTCCCCAGCTTGGTGCTCGGCGTCCAAACAACAAATCAACTCACGAACATCCTATGAATTGACAACGCATCGGTTGACTATGGCAGCAGAATCAAAGTATACAAAGATCCCTGTCATGCAGACCAATGCTGATACCCGGTGTCGGGACAGAAACCCCTGTGAGGGTTTCTGCCCGAGTTTTTCAAGGTCAGACACTGGCCGACTTTTTTTGTTGAAAAAATTAATGAGATAGACATTGTCAAAGTTGATTCAGACCAACCTAAAATGTTTGAAGTTGATGATGAGGTTGAGGCATGATGACGGTAACGTTGCTAACGTTATTGACGTCGTTGGCGCCGTCGACATACGGTGACCTTAGTGTAGGGCGCCGTTGACATCCGGTTGAAGCAGCAGTAATGGAGGGAATCACCATTGACCACGGCATTCAACAGAGCCATAGTCGTGTGCGGCAGTAGGGAGATTGGGATTAGATCCACACCACCTCAAAAGTGGCGTGCGCGGTCGTTGGCCGCGGGATTTTAGGGCTTGGAAGGGCTCCACAGGGGAGTGCGCCGTGTCCATGGTGGTGGCATGCGTGCTAGGTCGACGGGGTGCCACTATGCGGATAGCGCCACGCCCGGTTCGCAATTGGGGACATTCAGGGGTGCGGGCAAGGCCTGTGTAGGGCCACGTAAGGGTATGGGGGGTTGAGCTCTTCATATAGAAGAGCAACTCCTATTCCTATGTGGAATAGGAGCCAGCCCAGTAGGTTATAGCATCAGACTTTCACCCTGCAGATGCAAGGATCAAATCTGCATGCGACTTTGGGCTGGCTCCTTTTGGAGCAGCCCATACGGCGAGGCCTAATCTCGGCCACTGTGGGGACTCGAACTCGAAGCCTGTATTTCAACAGTTTGTGGGCATGCCACGAGGGGACGTGACTGTTGGCAAAGCCAACAGAATAACCAAAAAAAAAAAAAAAAAAAAAAAAAAAAAAAAAAAAAAAAAAAAAAAACAGGCAGCATGAATGTCGAGCCCTGAACCTGGCACCTATGGCGTCCAGGTTTAGGCGTGAGCTGGGCAGAGGGATGAAAACCCCTACTGAGCTTGACCTTAGTTTAGTCTGTGAAATGACTAAGGGGTGGCTGCTCGTTTTGGAAACAAGTTGCCCCCTGCACAAAAGAACGAGAGGGGGGGAGACAAAGAAAAGAAAAAGAGAAAAAAGAAAAGAAAGGATTGAGGGGAAGAGGAAGGGAAACGGTCGTGTATGTGGTCGCGGCCGTGAGGTAAGTACAGACAGGGAGAAAAAAAAAAAAAAAAAAAAAGGGGGGAAAAGCTGTGCACCTGGCTGTAGGTGCAGCATAGGTGCGCACCCTGTGGGAATGGACAGGCAGATGCCTGTTCGAGATGAACAGGCTCCTGCATCTGGCTGGAATCAGCCAATTTAAGGCTGAATCCGGCCAGAATGACAGGCCAGGTTTAATACCTGAGCCTGGGACCTGAGTTTTTCAAGTCTGAGATCAAAATCCGGCCCTTGATCATGAGCTAGATCAAGGGATGGCCTCAGATCCGAGTTTTGGCTGAGGCAGAGTGGCTGCCTTAGCCACTTCTCTGGTTATAAAAGCAGCCTCTGGCCCCAACAGCCAAGCATTCTTGGCAGCAATGTTGGGCTCTCACTTGTGAAACTGCTGGCTGGCTGCAGAGAAATGAGGTGGAGCGGAGCTGCTGGCGGTGAGGGAGGTTTGCAGGAGAAAGGAAGAGATTGCTGGAGGTGGCCATAGCTGTGGAGTACAGCCATAGCCGCCATCTCATTAAGGAGGGAGGAAGGAGCGCCGGAGGACTGCAAGGTGCGCTATGGCCACCACCTTGGTGATAGTGGTGTGTGAAGGAGATGTTGAGCGGATTTTCAACGGTGGCAGCCATCTTTGAGCAGCAGTGGGGAAGTGTTGCCCATGTGGCGTGACGTCGGCGGCTGTTTTTGTAACGCAGGGGAGGTGCTGCCCAGATTTTTGCAGCGATGACGGCACGTTCTTCTGCGGTGACGCGGAAGCGCTGCCGAACTTTTACGGCGGCAACACTTAGATTGGGATGACGTTGAGGTGCTGCCCGGGTCTTACGACGGCGACACTCGTTTTTTTGCGATAGTGAAGCGAGAGCGCTGCCTGTTTTTGCGGCGGCGGCAGTGCATTCTAGGTAGTGTCGCGGAAGCGCTGCCGAAATTTTGTGGCAACAACGTGGGTTTGACGGCCGTAGTGCGGAAGCGCTGCCGAAATCTTGCAGCGACAGCACTGGGTTTGACTATGGTGGTGCGGATGTGCTGTCGAAATCTTCCGGCATCGACGGTGTTTTTTTTGGCAGCGACGCGGAGGTGCTGTTGAACTTTTGCGGCGGCAGCAACGCGTTCTAGGTGGTGACGTGGAAGCGCTTAGACTGTGAGGGACATTTTGTGGCAGCTGTTCTGGTATTGACGGCAATGGCGTGGTGATGCGGTTGGTGACGGCGACGCTAAGACGTCGTTAGATTACTGGGAGGTGATTGTGTGACTAGAGGGTGTCACGGCAAACGATCATTCTAGGGACTGGTGTGGATCGCTTGCGGGCGACTTGTTGTGACGATTGTCTTCTCTGGTGTGCGATCTTACACGGTCTTCTTGAGTGGGCCGTCTATTCAACTTCACTCAATGTCAATTAGTTTGACTCAGACCCGTTCACACCCGTGTGAACCCACACTTTGCTTGACCTGTTCTTTGGGTGTTCACTGAAAAGGTAGGGGAAATGTGCGGTTGCACATGTGAATGGAAGTCTGACATAAGTTTGGGGTTGCATTGTCTTGTTTTGAAACTGTTGTTTGATCTGTTGTGCAGGTAGGTAGAAGGATGCCTGAGAAAAGGGAATCTGACCATGTAAATGACAGTGGGAAAATGGTGTTTGTTTCTTGTTGCTCACTTGTATGTATGCTGAAGGAATGCGAAGTTAGTAGACAACGAGAAATGAAGCGATCACACAAAGAAGGAGGAATCAATTGGACATAGATTTTTCCTGAGGACACCCGTTCTTTCCCGAATGACCCTCTCCGTCTGTGACCGTCTAGCTGAATGACTTTCTCTTCTGTGATCCCTTTTTTTCGTCTAAATTACCCTTGATGCCAGTCGGCGAGGGATCATTTTGCCTACCGTGGTAGACATCTTTCATTTTCGTAGGAGGCATCTAAGGCAGGGGTTCGCTGCCTTAGGGGTCGGCCCTGCTATCGACTCGGAGCGGACCGCTTATGTGGGGGGATACCATGCTATTGTGGTGGAGCCAGCCCGACTTCTGAAATCCGAGGTTCGCTCGGACGAGGACGAGGGGTATCCCAGACCACCTCCTAGGCAAAGGATATGCACCTACTCACGGAAGAGCCTAAAGTTCTCAGCGCCTCGCGTTAAGGGGAGCTGCTATAAGATATCCCTTAGCGGTCATTTTAGGGGACATTCGTGCATGAAGAATTCGACCATAAGAAGCTCGGTTCATGGTTACTAGTTGAAACAGAGCGTGGATAGATACTCTTGTCGTGGTTGGCCGCGCCATAAGAAGCGAGGACCAATAGGGTCAATATGGCGAGCTAGGGTTGGATAGTGAAAGATGAAAACGACCATACCTAGCAGGACCAACGAGGGCCAGGAGGACAAAGCAACCAACAAAATTTGAGAGCGGACCCTCGATTTTGATGGGTCATCGAGTGTTCGATTGTTCAAGTTGGTCGCTGACTTGTACAAGTGGTAGCCGAATTACTTGCAGATGGCATTCACACCAAAGTTAGAAAAGTAGTGAAGTCATCACTAAAGCAATGGCATCCCAGCTCTACTTAAGAGTTGGGATGCCAACATTTCTTTGCTAGCAGTCAGTATGGTATGGACTGAAAGAACTTGGTAACGCATCTCATCAAGTCGGAAAAGTCGTGACAGTCCAGCCGTTTGGCAGGCAGAGTGAAGGTATTTTGGTCGGACGCCATGTGAGCGTCACTATGCGTATAAGTCATGTTTTTATCCTTCTGTTGATGAGAGATATCCGAAGACGAGTCAACTCATGATGTCTCGTCGTTGGATGGAAGTCAAGTCAACCTTTGTCGGCTTGATCTGAATGAGTGGTATGCATGATTGCAATGATTTCATAAGATAAGTCAACTTACGTTGACCTGAGTCTTCTTTATTTGAAAGTGTTTTGTCTAAGTAGCTTTTGATTGTCTTTGAAAGAAGGGACTAGGATTGATTGAGATTTTCTTACGCTTGGAATATCACGTCTTAGTCGACCGACGTCGATCCGATTCCTGGGAGATCAGCGCCCCAGGGACGGACGACGTTCGGGTCCACTTTGGCATTTAACCATGCATACCTATGCTACAGCGAACGAGCAAACGCCATCGGCCGACCTACCTTTGCAATTGCATTGTAAAAGCCTTCGCACGTGGGTCGGTAGCTCGGCGGGGATACGTCCCTAAGGGTGGTGACAGCCCCTTAGGGAAGGTAAGTTGTGCCCCGCGAGAACCTATCCTGTCGTAGGGGACCGCGGGATGTACAGCTGACGCACTCAGCCGGAGCGGCAATGGGTCGACGCGGGTTACCATGTCGTCCCCGAGTTGTCTCTAAAAAGTTGAAAGCCTAAGTTTCTCCTGCGTGACGCGGCCGGGAGGGCCCTCGCTCGCGCGGGGGCCGATGCGCTCGACACCGGTACTTGCACTTCCAACTTCAAACCATGGAATGCTGAAGGATCAGTAGGTCATGTTCACACGGTTGGCGTTTATGCCAGGAATCAGATTCAAATGGGTTCCTCCTCCCCGTCTCACACGAGACCTCCGTTCTCGTTGAACTCATCTCAGGATCCCTGCATTTCCCTTCCAGCAGATGTGCAGTCTCAGCCAAACTCCTATCTAACAAGTCTTCGTAACTGCCCCAAGGCCCGACGAGTGATTTTTACATCAGCACCAATGCATGCTTCTATCAAATTTCTTATGGCCTGACCTTGCCCTGCCCAAGCATAATTCTTTGCCTTCGTGTCCCAACAGGCGTACTCACATTCAAACCTCTTACAGCAGATAGTGTTTCGCGGACGGTGTACCAGCCACACAGGTTTCTCCTGCTTTGCGGCTAAGTACCCATCTTTCCGTATGCCCGTTAGCTCTCTCTCTCTCTCTCTTTTTCATTTATTTATTTTTTTCTCAAAATACGTAATAATAATTATAATCATAATATTAATAATAACGACATCTCACATGCTATCACCCTGATCTAACGCAGTGGTATTGAAGGGCATTCATGTTTTCAGCGAGCCAGTAGGTAAACTCCTACTCCTTTCCTTTTTCTTCTTCTATTCTTGCCTTAGTGCATTTCTCCTCACTCCTCCTTCTTTGTCCCTCCTCCTTGTTCTTCCTCCGCTCTTTCTCTCTGTGTCTCTCTCTTTGTGCCTCTCTATGTTGAGTCACTGCGTCTGTGTGTGTTTGAATTTGTGAGCATCTGTCTGTCTGTCTGTCTGTGTCTATTTGTATCTACCTGTTATCTGTCTATTGTTTGCCTGTTTGTCTATATATCAGACCTTTGACTGTGTTTGTCTATTTTTGTCTCTCACTGCCCCCTGACATATTCTTTATTTACATGTTTCTTCTACTCATCGTATTTGGCCACGAATATGAGCAGGTCCCAAGGAACATGATCGAGAGTGACAGACCGACGTCCGGATTTGTGATTCACGAAGTAGCTAGATAGTTATGTACCCAGTAGGTAACAAAATGCACCAAAGATACTATCCAAGCGAGGGTAATACCATAAATTTGTATGCCAACGTCAACGCTCTCTGGACACATTAGCACAGTATTCAATGTTGCTCCTACAGTCTGGCGCCAAAACTTACATACATAAACACTCTCCTAGGTAATAATGTACTTTCCTTGTTTTAACAGTAGGTTCTTTTGATTAGTTCATCCCTTTGATGGAAGCTCCGTAAAGCCAATAGCGGCTTTAATACTCTCACGGATGATCACAAACGTAGCCATGTACAGTTTCATGTCTTAGCGGTAAATTCGTTTGATTTTGTTTATCCTATTGGTAGAAGTACGAGGAGTCTACCACGCTACGATACAATGTACAGCGCACCGAGACCATTGCGTGGGGATAGACAGGCACAAGTGTTTATTCCGACAAGTTAGGCATACGACGGTCTCGACCTATATGGCGCCATCGGCGGACACATCTGCGGGCTTTCCATCGTCGTATATGAAATGCAGTGGGCGCAAGGTCGAGACCACCCGCACTACCGATCCATGGCGGCTTTCAGATGGCAAGGAGCGCGGAGCCACCTTACCAGTCACGACCTCCGTAAGACAAACGGAATATGTCCTTCGTGATTACAGGCATGGAAAAGCACCTCGACATTGCCTCTTTCCGTTCTCCCCACAACTTACCACGTGAGTGTGTCAGCATCGAGTGTCGGTGACGGGAACCGTAGTCTTCGTAAGCGGGCTAGCCAAGGGTGAATCACGGCGCCCAATTGGCTGGCACTTCCGTACCGAGAGTCTTACAACATCGATCGTGCATCCCCTTTTGCAAGATCTTTACTTACTTCTCCGGTTGTCGTTTTCATATGTCTCCTCCACCCGTTTTCCCTTCTTTCAAATGTACACAGTTGAATGTATTTCCAGCGAGGAGCGTGCGCCACATTTTAGGGACAGTTCGTCTGACAAAACATCCATTATCACCATCTTCTCATTCCTTTCTTCTCTACTCCTCCTCCTGCGCACATATCCTCTTTGCTTCATGAGCACACGCTGTTCTATCTCACGCATTCTCCTCCTTTTTGTTTTGTGCTCCTCTCCACCTCATGCTTCGCCCGCCTTTCCTCCTACGTGGCGCTCGACGCCTAGCCTATGAACACGCAGCAACTTACCACCCTACGAATTGACAATGCAACTGTTGACGCCATCAACATCCTCTAAATAACAATATATATATATATATATGTAGGGTAACCGGCATTTGGGACGGGCCGAACGCCCGAACCCGAACGCCCGAACGTATGGGGCCCCTTGGGGATGCGTTCGGCCGTTCGGGCCGAACGCTGACAAAAAAAGAACAAAAAAAAATCAAAAAAATCAAACAAATCTGAACAAAACATATGTTATGAAGAAAAATAAACTAAACAAGATTTTCCTGAGCATTACATCCAAATTCCTTGCCAAATTTGAAATACAAATAAAATACGAAAAACAAATACTAATAATAAAAAATAACAACAAAAAAAAAGAATTAAATTTAGTGAGTTCGCGAGCACGTTTTCGACACCGCCATCTTTGGCGATTTTTCATTTTTTTATTGGAAGAGCTAAATGCCCTGAAAATTTACATATGTCTACTTTACATAATGAAAAACATACTAAAAAAGTTTCAAAAAATAATAAAATTGTTTACACCCCGAACTAAAGTGAAAACAAAAAGTAAAAAGTGAAACAAAATGTGGGCAAGCACATTTTGACCTCGCCATCTTTGGCGATTTTTAATGCTTATTGGGCTGAGTCAAATGACTTGAAAATTTCTAGGCTTGTACCTCACATCATAGAGAACTCACAAAAAAACATTCAGAAAAGAAAAAAAAAAAATTAGGTCCCAAAATAATTTTTTGTGGGCGTTGAACGCCGTCGGGTTCGGACCCCGTACGGACCCCGAACGCCCGTACGTACGGAGGTCTGCCCGGGGACCTCCGTACGTACGGGACGGTAACCCTGTATATATATATATATATATATATATATATATATATATATATATATATATATATATATATATATATATATATATATATATATATATATATATATATATATATATATATATATATATATATCGTCAAATAGAACTGCCCGGTAAACCGTAGGCAGAGAGGGAGAAGAGGACAACAAACGAGGGGCTGTGACAATATATATATTGACCGGGCAATTCTGTTTGTGACGATATATATTGTCAAACTGAGTTGTCCAGTAAACCACTGACAGAGAGGGAGAAGAGGACAACGAACGAGGGGCCACGATCGACTTGTCTTGTCGAATTCTCATCGATTCACTAGAGGCGCAAACCACGATGTATAGTTCCTTGTTGTAGAGGGAGATTCATTCGATTTTGCCTCTTTCCAATGGAAGTTGCGATCAGAAATTTTCCTTCCTCTCTCTCTCTCACACACACACACACACACATACGACCATTTAAGCGAGCGTGGCAAAAATACGGCAAGCCGCCCCCTTTTCCCTCCATGCATTCCTTCATTATCATTCGCCCACACTCATTCCCTGCGCATGCATGCTTCCTTCTTCGGGCGTATGGAATAGTAACAAAATCCCATAGTATTAATGTTAGTAATAATAATAGTGATAGTACAATATGCAAGTAACTTACCTTTCTTTTCTGGTTTGATACTTGAAGCACGTTCAAGCACCTCTTTCGGTTGATCGTAACAAAATGAGCGTGCGCTGTGTCCTCTGAGGAAGCGATAGTTTCCGCCCCTAACAATTGTTGCTGAGTCGATCCCCTTTTCGTAATCGAGAAACCGTTGTAGGCAGGCACAAAAACCCTTACTATTCGGAATACAAAGTCCCTTATGCCCAACACATTGCCTTCTACCGACTGTAAGTCAGTCACGTAGTAGGTGAGTTCCCTTCTCCTTATGCCGCTTGTCTCAACTTCCCTTCTCCCCCTTTCGCGCGTCCCTTTCTCCCTCCGTCGTCCTTCCTTCTTTCAACTCTCCTCCTCCCCCTTCCCTTTTCCTTCACGCTCGCATCTCTTCACTCACGATCGTGGCTACACCCTTGTTCTCTTTAATCATGCATGCATTCACTCACTCCCTAATACTCACTTCGTTTTGCTTTCTCCTGCTATCGTGTCAGCCGTGGCTCGACCGAATCCGGCACTCGAAATCGTGTTCGCTCATGCCATCACTCTCACTCTCGCATGCACACTAGTTGGTTGCTATCGCTTGTACCGAGCTTGCATATGTCTGCGTTCGCCTATTGCCACGCCCTACCTTGCTGCTAAGCTTGCGCTACCCAGCTGCAACGCTTTCCTACAGGTCGAGCTGCTTGTTGTTGCCGAATGGACCAAGTGTCTGAATCTCGACGCACTAGTTGCCCAGATACACGAGGTTGAATTTATCCGTTCGTTATTCTAAGTTAGTTGAGAAACAAACTTTCGGTGCTCCATTGTTCGCGGGATCCGGCCGTTGTTTTTCCTTCCCTTGGTGATAGTGAACCTTTCGTGGGTCTTGAGCAAGATTCACCTTTGCAGAATCCGAAATTGACAGAGATTTCAACCGTACTCGCCTCGTTTCTCATAATTGTCGGGCTCTTGTCACGGAAGGAGCCTACATTCTAGTTCCCCCCCCCAATTACTCGTGGTACTAAGGTCACAAGTTCGAATCCTCGCTACTCCGGGGTGAGGTGTAATAGAGGTTTCTAACAGTGAGTTCCAAAAAAAAAAAAAACTTGCCCCGTAGGTAGGATGGACGTGATCCCCATACCCATTGCTTGGATGGTCCGCACCTAAACCTACTGATTTAGCTTCTAGTTCATGTAAGAAAGGTGCAGTCCATTCATTTATAAGGGATTCGGCTCAGCCCAACTAGCGCACCGGCCACTTATATTTGTCGTGGCAGAGCTAAGGTAAGCCGATGAGAGAAGGTTAACAACAATCATATTTTCCATCACCACTTCAGGACACCCTTCACCACTTCAGGATGCAGTCTGCCTAAACAGGTGGTTTTCAGGGTCTTTCGACCTTTCACCATTTCAGGACCATTCAGGTCTCTTGAATGGTCCTGAAGTGGTGAAAGGTCCAAAGACACTGAAAACCACCTGTTTAGGCAGGCTGCATCCTCAAGTGGTGAAGGTTGGTTTTCATGGTCTTCGGACCTTTCACCAATTCAGGACCATTCAGGATTTTCAGACTGCCCAAAACTCTCACTTGACCACTTCAAGACACCCTTCACCACTTCAGGATGCAGCCTGCCTAAACAGGTGGTTTGCAGAGTCTTCGGACCTTTCACCACTTCACGACCATTCAGGATTTTCAGACTGCCCAAAGCTCTCACTTCATAATTTTCATTCCTGAATTTTCAGCTACCCGATAACCACTTGTGAAGCCGATGCTTTCCCCCTTGGTTGCCCTGGTCGCAAAGTCTGGGACTATCAAACTTTCTTCTTCCGAATCCACAGCAGAGCGAACTCCTGATTCTCTTTATACTAACACGTTTAATACACGTGAACCAATTAAAGTCGTATCTTCGTATTGTCTGAGTCCTTGATTTGCTCATACTTCCTTCGCTTGAACTAATCCTCCGACCCCGATGGTCGAAGGCCTTGATTATTTTTCTCTTGTTGTCTTGTGTGTTTGCCATGGCAGTCGGTTCGACCGCCCAATAGTCCCGAGAGTCCGACTCAAAGTGTTATGTTAAAGCATCGCCACTTCTTATTTTAGACTAACTTTGCCATGGTAGGCGATACCGATGTTGTGTCATCTGCAAAAATATGGCCAAATACCCTTGTAAGGGTATTTGGTTCAACAGCGGACAACAGAGCGCACAGCAATGGAGCAGCGAAGGGTGCTGCAGAAGCCAAGATGCGCGGTGACTAGTAACCACAGTCAATAGAACATTATTCTAGAGCGTCAGGAACTGGTTGTAGGTACTTCCAACAACAGTTGTTGTCGGTAGCAGTTCCTGAATGCAGTTACTTCACAACCTGGCAGGGTATCAACAGTTAAGGTTAACCCATCATCAACAGTTCTAATCAGACGTAGCAGTAACGTCATGCTCAAATACAAAGTGGCAGTCCACTGTGACTCCTCAGCTACGCATGAGATCTTAACAACAATCCGCTTGAACAGTCAGCAGCGGAAATCCTCGTACTAGCATAGGTATGTCTGCAGACTGGGATCTCGCCGGTCCCGTAGACGCGGCCAGGTCAACTCGCCACCAACTAAGATCAGTCATGCCCCAGCCCGAATCATGAAACGTTGCCTTTGGCCTCCTTTCTCCTCTTTCGCAATAGCAAGCAAGAGCTTGTTACACGCGTCCGTTCCTACCTGCATGCAGCCAATGCCCCCTTCCCTCTAAATGAATCTTTCGGCCAGACTCGCCCACTATTATCTACTTTCTCGGAACACAATTACACCACTTCGTTGTTAGCCCCGCGCTACTTCAAGAGACAGAATGCGCAAAATCGAATGTATCTACCACTCGAACATGACCAGATGCATCTCGTAGGACGAGCAACGTGCTAGCCTCATCCTGTCGAGTACGTATCAAACGCAGCTTCAACGGCAAGCAGTACGGGTCCATTCCCGATCGCACTCGTGCCGACGCTGCTTCCTTGTCATGAGGACCGATGCACCAATAGACAGGTAAGTCACGACTCGCGCGGCTGGCCACACGCTACTCCCACCGATCGTAGAAGCAAGACTGAATGAATCTTTCGTCAAAGCATGGCCAGATGCATGTCGTCAATCATGTGCTCAGCGAGATAGGGGGAGGCGGCTACTTCCATTCATAGCAATACACCGGCCAACAGGTAGGCCTCCACCCCTGTGACTCGGCTCAGTCCGCTTCCGTCGACAGAATGAACTAAATCGAATGAATCTACCGCCGAAACAGAAGCCGATACACTCAGTCAGACTCACCCGTTTTTACAACGCACTGTAGCATCTCCCCGCTCGCAGCTCCTAGTTTGCACCACGCCAAAGCCACAACATTGTCGCCTAATCTGATCGTGCCATTCAACTCGCGATGGCTCGAAATCCCCATACAACTTCCTCCCTCGCCTGTTTTCGTTGAAGAATAGGCGAGTTAGTTCCTCTTCCGCCCCGCCATGTCCATCTCTTCCAACCACTCAGCGCAAACCGTTTCTGTACTAACTCCTAACTTACTAATTTATCGGTCATACTAACCTCACTAATCGACTCGCCCAGGGCCAAAAACTTATAATCGCCTTATTGATCGTCTGATTTTGTCAAGAATCGAATGATCTTAGCGTCTTCCTCTCTCTCTTCCCTTTTATCCGCCATCTCCCGCTAGCTGCCCCCTCGTGCACCTAACGTGATTTCGCGTCCTGGTTTGATCGGCCCTCACTTATTAGCGCACGCGGTCGATCAACCCAGTGCGCTCCTCTCTCGATTAGCGCAACACGACTGCCAGCGGCCCTCGCTACCTGAGGAAAAATTCGAAGTGAATCAGCCATTAGATGATCGATTAGTCTCCCGCCCCTATACCTTAGCCCATCAGACAATTGCGCGCCAGTACTGCTGTCGGCCTCCGCCATGCCGGCCCTGCCCTGCTCAGGTGGAATTCACTACCGCCTAGGGCTGCCAAGAGATAAGCTCCTGCACGGACAGCCGACTGTAACGATCAGAGGCGCGGCCTGCTGCAAAGTCTGCAGCGTGGGCTTAGACGAAGCGGGTCCTGGTGCAAGTCCTGGTGGTGGTAGCAAATATCTAAATGGACACTTTGAAGATCGGCGTCAAAACGGGTTCCACGTGAGCGGCCACATGCCGTAATACCGCTGTGGGGCCTCGCTACTATGCCCCGGGCATACTTCACCATCTATCGAGCCCCAGACGAGAGTGCTCACACTCAAGCCTCTCACAGCAGAACGTGGATGGCGGATAGTGCACGTGCAAAGACCCCCACCACTTCGCTTCTTTCGCCTCATGGGCTAATCGCCCACCGGCTCACGTGTACGTTAGGCTCCTCGGTCTACGCCACAAGCCGGGTGGAATAGCGGAATTCCGCCAGCATCCCGAGCACTCAGGAACCCGAACTCGAGTCTGTTTTTCAGCAGTTTACAGATGTACCAGCTGAGATGGGCCCAATGGCCCGAACATCAGCTCCGGGACCGGCGCCGGTACCGGTTCCCACAAAACAGGACTTCTAAAAATAAATAATAGATAATAAAATAAAACGGATAAAGTTTCAAGACCTAGAAAGCAGGGAGGGCGACTGTGGCATCTCATCGCCCCTACGGATCTGGCCCACCGTCAGAACCGACGGCAAAACCGAGGGGGATAGCCCCGTCGAGCCCTCGACCCCTCGGTCTTCTTCAAACGCTCCATCGCTCCTTCGTTGTCGCCCGCTGGTCTCGATCCCTGTACCTCTGCAATAATCGTTCAATGTCGTAACCCATAGGGCTAGGCCCAAGTCTAATACCAGCTGGTGCGAGGTGCCATATAAAGCGATGTTGCGCGTTGCGCAGGGTCACACCTCTGCCTGCAACCGAACCCATGACTGCTAAACATCCACGCGGGCTAGCTCAAACTACGTCGTGACCACTACGAAGGAAAAACAAACCGAAATATGTCGGGGCATCTGCGGCCAAACCTCACCTGTCTGAGCACATTTAACGGTCAAACGTGCCAAACGACAGACGATGTTTTTCTAATCCTAATCTAATTAACAAATAGAAATGTGGTCGGTCAACTACCCCGGCTACACGACCTACAATCAAGAGAGAGATCACGTGTACGCCTTCAAAACTGCGTGCTCACACAGTCTCTATACTTAAGCAACCCTCAGTCTGCGCTCAGACGACCACCGCGACCCGCGCGGGCACCCGAAAATTCCGAATCAACTGGACTTGTTGTCACTTGGGCAGATACCCTTGTAAGGGTATTCGCACCGACAACGAGTGAGACTCAGTCCAAGTCAAGATAAGGACTGGCCAGCCACATTTCAGAGAAACTGCTCACTCGTGAGAAGCGTGGAAGTTCCGTTGAAGCGCTTGTGTGTTATCTGCGAGTAGCTTTAGCACGAGAGCCTGCTGGGCCGCGCTGTACCGAGAGGGAAGGCGGCCATAGCTGCATAAGTTAGTGGCGAGGGCAGAGTTGAGCAGCGGCAGGTGTATTCGGAATCTGGATTCCCCAGTAGAGACAGAAGGAGAAAGGGAAAGAGAAGAGAAGGGAGGAACAAGCGACAAAGCAAGCAAACAAAACATACAGGCACCAACAAACAGGCAGACACACTCGCATAGATAGAAAGGTGAGGTTGATAATGCAGAGTCATGTACCTAGTATATGCAAGGGCCGACATCATTATGTACTTCGGGTCTGTTGAGGACATCAATTGGGCGTATTGTCAGTTAGTTGGCCCCTAGTAAGCTGTGTGATCGTAGTTTAGGCGCAGAGTGACGAATAGAAATGATTCAAATGTGTAGGCCAGTGGAGACGAGAGTATGCTCTCACGGGCAATCGGATTAAGTGTTTCGGTTCTTAGTTAATGTGGTATCGGTGCAGTTCCGCTTTCCGAGCAATATCCGACTTCCTGGTTTTCAATGAGATTCTCTAGTTTGGAACTCATCATTTCGTCATTGCCCATTTTCGATGCATTGCTATTATTATTATTATTATTATTATTATTATTATTATTATTATTATTATTATCATTATTATTTTTATTTTTATTATTTTTATTATTTTTATTATTATTATTTTTTTAATTATTATTATTATTATTATTATTATTATTATTATTATTATTATTTCAGCAGCTTATGACCTCAACCTCCCCGCATGCCTGGCCTAAGTGAAGGTAGGCCTGAATACCCCCGAAAGACCCTTACATCGATATTTCAATGAGGGCCTTGGACGACTGCAGCACGCTAGTTGGCTGAAATGTCGCCGGCCTCACCTTGGGCTCTTCCAGGAGAAGCAACAACAGGTGGTTGAGCCCAAGACATGGGTTATTGCACCCTGAGCATGCACAGCATGAAGGTCGCATGCCCTTGAGAAACGTGGCATTATCACCGCATCCACGCGCAGGCACTAAGTGGCGTAGGTCGCTGTCGAACAGTGGGGCGCGAGCGGGATATGGCTAAGCATGCAGGGCAACACTCACACGCACATAGTCCTAGGAAACACGCATGCGAAACAACGAGCGGGTTGCTGAGACGAGGGTTGTGTGACAAAAGTAAAAAGGTGCATGTGGACTAAGAAGGAGGGGACGCCAGGGAAGAAAAAGGAGTAGGAGGAGTGAGGGATGAAGGTGAAGAAAGGAAAAGAGAAGAAAAGAAGGGAAGAGAAGGAGAAGGGAAAAAGAAGAAAGTGGCAGGACACTACCCCACTTACTGTTATTACCATTGTTGCTATCATTTATTGTTACTATTACTACTTTTCTTATTTTTTTATTATTATTATTATTAGTAGTAGTAGTAGTAGTAGTAGTAGTAGTAGTAGTAGTATTGTTACTTGTTTTTGTTATTGTTATTATTGGACATCACACACTAGAAATGAAGAGAATACGAGGCATTGGAGAGGAGTGATACATTGTCACTGTGGGATAGTGACTACCTTTTTCATCCTCCTCCGTTCTTGTCTTTGCTTAACCTTTTCAAATGCCTATTCCTTCGACTATAATTATCTAACGATATGTTTCATTGAGATAATCCTGGCTTCTGCTAACGCTAAGGGTCAGCAATCAATTGCATAGATTATACATGACCAAATACAGGGCGATTGCGGGAGCTCTGCCGGAGTTCATGGGGAACTCTAGAGGCAGGGAACCACGAGGTATGCGTCACCTATTCCTTTCCCGTATATCCATACGAATTGCAACCTTCTATCAGACTGCATGTATGATTGCATGATATATTGTTCGTGCTTTCTTCAGGATTAAGATTATCAAAGGGGAAAAATGATATATGACTAAAGTAAGAATCATGCCTGATGGGAGGAAGGAATTTAAAATAACCGAGAAAGAAACTAGTCTGCTGGGGTTTGGGAGACGAAGCCGTGTGATGGAGGCTCCCGTGGAGTCGTTCCACTGTTTGTATGAACTGACTAAGGTGAATGATGGGATACTCCCATGCGAATTACCCCGTCATTCACCCGACTAAGTAACGAACTGATGAAATGTTTGTTTGACTCCAACATTGGTGACGGAAAACTGTCGTACGATTTCCTTGATACCTTACGGACTAGACCTGGGAGGTAATCCGGTACTCCTGTGGAGTACAGGGCTTCTCAGGTAGGACGACTAACATAAGTAAAGGTTGTAGGAGGCTCCCGTGGGGCTCTCCTATCACCTATCGGGCCAGACTTGTCAGGGAATTAAGTATTCACCGTGTGAGTACACAAACTCCTAAGTGGTTGGGTGCTCCCGTGGGGCTACTAGATTACTCGTTTGACTAACCGTTTTTGTATGAAATTGATGAAGCAGTGGAAGATTCCCGTGTAAATCAACCACTACTTGTGTATGTCAGGATAAGAAGAAGAGAAAGGAAAAAAATGAGTGCTCCCGTGGGAGTGACTCCGAATGAAGCAGAATAAAGGGCAAATACCGCGGGGAAAAAAAAATAGAAAATAATAAGTTTCCGGAAGCCTCGATTCATTGATAAACTCATAAGGGAGAAATCGCCATTGGCATTAGTTCATCTCAGTCAGACTACCTCGTAAGCACCAGAAGAGATGTGCTTACACTGATAAGAGAAAATGAGAGGATTGGAAGTAAAGGAAAAGTGGTTCCCTTTAAGCGATCTAGGACGTGGGCATGAATCTCCTTGAAAAGAAGAAAAAAACAGACTGGAGAGTTTGTAGGAGAAGTAGTAGTAGTAGGAATTGGACTTGGGATATAATTCTCAAGGTTCGTGATCTTCATCTGAGAGTCTGACCCTCGGAAACAATGAGTGAAAAACTAGGAGGGGATGTTGAATTGTTGTTGACATGTGTGTGTGTAGGTCTGGGCTCATGTTACTGCTGCATTTGAAGGAAATGATCTACAAAAGGATTCATACTTTCTGTTATCATTCGATAACAGGTCGGTTGTTACCGATTTAATTTTCTCCCATGACTTGACACCCACATCTAAAGACAAACCTTGTGGTCAGTAAAACTATCACTTGTGGTCATTGCCTAAATGGTCCTAGTCACTCTCAAGGGTCCCTTGAAGAAATGTGAGTGGGTTGGGCTTATGTCTTAGGAAAGATAAAGTTGTCATACATGGTTTGGGGAAGTGAGGGACAAGGTCAATGGTTGATGGTTGGCGTCGTTAGTGCATGGCATGTGAACTGTTCTTTGCATTATTTTGTGCAAGTCTGTTTTGTGCGTGGTTTGGATTGAACTGGGCTTGATCTCGTGAAGAGTCTTTGACGCACAGCACTTGTGAAAGTAGGAAGGGTTATCGGCGGTAATACCTCTATATTCATTATCTGTCCTGTATAACTTTTTTAATATCTGATGTTCAGTTAAGTCATGACATGTTAAGTAGAATAGAATGCCCTAGGTAGTAAAATGATTTAATTGGTACCTTGCTCTCCTTCGGCAAGAGAGTAACACATTTTATATTTTAAAGCGGATATAAACAACCTTATAAAAGTTTGACCTTAATATCTAAAAGTCCAGGATAGGGAAATCACATCCTAAACCTGACTTGACTACCGGGTCAGTCTTAGGATTCTTACCTCACATACCCCATTCTTATGCTGCGACGATCAAGAAAACGCCCTCGGCCGACCTACCTCTAGAAAGGCAAATAAGAGTTGTCGCATGTGGGCCGGTAGCCCAGCAGGGATACGCCTACCTCAGGGTGGTGACAGCCAGGCATGCACGGTCAGAATGGTGATGATTGTTCTTCAAGAATAAATCTTGCGTGACACGACCGTGACGTTCAGCGCTCCCTAGCAGGGGTGCGGGACCGCCACCTGCGGCAGCGCCCCCAACCAATCAATTAATGAACACACACACACACACACACGCGCGCACACACACACAGACACACACACACACACACACACACACACACACACACACACACA
>BFEA01000811.1:349837-367130 GCA_003427395.1 Chara braunii | reverse complement strand
CATACAAACATTCTTTATATATACATACATACATACACACACACACACACACACACACACACACACACACACACACACACACATACACACACACACACGCACACACACACACACACAGGTCTCATTGCAATGGCGACGTGGAATCGAGCGGCCACACAAAGGTGAGGCAACGACTACATGCATTTACCCATGAATAGAACAAAGAAAAAACGAAAAACAAAAGAAAGTACATAACAAAAGAAAGATAGCAGAGAAGAAGGGAAATTTGACGGAAAAAAAATAAAAAGAAAAAAAAAAAAAAACAGAAGACGAAACGATATTGTGAAGTGACATGGCGGACGGGTCTTTTTCAGAAGACGAAAAGAGAGAGGGAGAGAGGGAAGGGAGACTAACTGTGTATCGCGGCGATGGATGTCTCAAATCAACGTCGAACCTGTCGTTTCGATGTTGAAGATGACATCCATAACAACGACAACAGAATTATATACACAGATACGACGCAAGAAAGAACGTCCATCTGTGCAGAGAGAGAGAGAGAGAGAGAGAGAGAGAGAGAGAGAGAGAGAGAGAGAGAGAGCTTTGTGGTATGCACACACGACAGCCAATCGCCGGGAAGACATGATGTCCGAACAAAGTGTGCATGGATAACACACACACACACACACACACAGAGAAAAGGAGGTCGGGACACACCGCTGGTGATGGCAACCGTCATCGTTCGTCCGTTGCCACACGTGCTGACGACCACCACCCTACAATCTGTAGTACCGGTCGTCGTTGAACCGACATGCCCCTCATAGAGAAAAAATATCCAAAAAAAAAAAAAAAAAAAGTCCAGGCCTCGCGTAATGCCATAAAGCAAAGGGACCCCGCCCTAACATATGTCCGTTCGTTGGACCGTACCGGATGCCGAGTAGGCCACAAGTGGAAACGTTACCAAATCCAAAAAGACAAAAAAAAAAAACAAAATCGAAAGGTACCACAGGATACAGGCTCGGCAAATTCGGCGTGCACTATAATACAGGGTCGGCAAATTCAGGCTCGGAGGTACTAGTGGTTTAAGGCTATTTTTTAAAGCCTAACCAATTCAATTACTGGACAGGGCGACCTTCAGGCCTTTTTAATTGTCATTATAGTAGCAACCACATCCGTGCTCAAGCCTCCAACGAGGGAACATGAGGGAGCTGCACCCACCAGCAGGTGCGATACCTACTAAGCAGGACCGAGCTTTTTGGATGGGCCACTCATTATGCCTCCCCTCCGGTCCCCTCTCCCTATAATCATCAACAGTTTCTGCTCAATGCCACTTGGGGGAAACAATGGCATATCTCTAGGTGGCGGACGTCAAGCTTGCCTAGGAAGGTGCATGAGGCCAATGGGGATTGAATCCAATACCTCCAGAATGCCACTTGTGTGCCTTACCAACTGAGCTAGGCGCTGGATAGGTTGGCTTATTTTCCGATCCTGTTGTTGGGCGGAGGTTCAACATTTTGATTTATTTTGATTTATTGCGAGGCCGCTATCCATACCACCAAGCCCAACTCTGGTCACTTCTGGGCTGCAGTTTTTGGTTTGTGTGTTGGCTGCAGTTTTTGGTTTGTGTGTTGGAGGTCTGTTGCACAACCAAAAGAATTCTTAGTGATTACCAACCCAAAAAAAAAAAAGGGGGGGGGTCGTCCGGTGCGCTACTGCCTGCGCTAAGATACTCAGACCTAGCGCACGCTTTCCAGCAACGACGGCGGGCTCAGTCGCAGAGACTACCGTTGAGATAGAGCTTTGATAGGACATGGATGATGCATGGCGCCGCCTTAATGTCGCGACATAGCCAAGATGCTATGACATCCCATGTTGCGAGCCCCGAATACGACCCTCTTTTTGTTTTCGTTTTTTTGTTTTTTTTTGTTTTTTGCTATTTCGCTATTAGTATGAAGTCGTGAAAATTGGTGTAACCAGTAAAAATGAAAGTGAGCGTGTATACTCAGGTAATAGATAAACCTTGATATTGTCGTAGTTAATTAACAAGCGCTTGATTGCTTCCTCCCTCACTCGTACGCAAACCTAGGCGCCTCAAGGTGATAATACTAACGGGCAACCACTCTATGGTTTTGATTATAGTTACATCACCTTCCGCCAAAAGTCAACTATCTCGGAAGGTTGTTGTCACTCCGATCTAGTCCGTAGTTACTTAGAGGGTAGTGATGGTGGAGGTCGAGATGGATCGAGAGGCTCGCTTCCCGCCAGTAGCCCCGGCCGAGACGGAGGAAGATAATGAAAGACTTCGTGAGTTAGCAAGACGATGCTATGAAGATGGGATCATGCCAGCAAACATCGACCCGGGGGAAATGAGTGGAGAAGGGAGGGAAGTCCGGCTCAAAGCGAACAGGCATATTGACCAAGTCAAGATTAGTTGGCTGAAGGAATATACTACAATCACTATTATTTTTCGAGAGGGCGCTCGTTTCTTGTCACGGAAAGTGAAGGAGGACATTGTGAGGGTTTTTGAAGATGAGAAGGTTATGGATGGGACCTTTGACTCTTCCACTTTCAGCAGAGGTAGAGTCAAGGTAGAAAGTCCAAACGTAATCTCATATGTAGCCAAGAGTATGGCGGTGACCAACTGGATGATTATCAACGGAAGGGACGAGATCACGATAGGTTCAACTCACTACGCCATCAAATTTAAGCCCTGGCTTACTGAAGCCTAGCTCAAGGCCCAAAGACTGGAAGACGACGAGTCAGTCTTCTGGGTCATTGTAGTGCAAGTCCCTTTGGACGCCTTCTTCAACCTAGAGGCGCAAGTTGCACGATCAATCGGCCCAATTGGTCGTTCTCATCCACTAGAACAGGATAGACTGAAGTTGGCCCTGATCAATATTAAGTTCGAGATAGATCATGCTGCTCGCGCCAACATGAGCGACAAGATTTGGGTAGATACGAGTGAAGGCGATGCCCTGGACGTCAAGTTGGCGTCGGCTGACACACCGAGATACACACATTGCAGGACGTTCTTTCACATGGGGGCAAAATGTAGGCGCAATCGACAACAAGCTCGGGGTGTGTCACCACAACGAAGACAATCAGAAGATACAAGTCGTCCTCAATATCCAGGGATTTTTCGCCCAGTTGGAAATCAAGGCCAGAGCTTAACAAGACAACCAGCTACAGGAGGAGGAGCAGACGCAATATCTCGGGGAGCGGATGTAAACCAAGGAGGCGTTACAACAAACACATCGAGCAGGGGAATGTCGAGAATGACCCTTGGGTCTAGTACCCAATGGCAGCAGGCGGCTCCCAAGGGGAATATACCAAACTTGCAAAACTGGCAGATCCCTATCTCAAGCGTCTTCCAGGGGTTAGATCTCGGTGGAAATGCTCCACACAACAACCCTGTGTTCTCCCCGGGTCTTCACTCTTACCTTAGTGGGATTCTCTCACTGGCGGGTGACCCGTTGTTGAACAGGGGGGGACAACCGTGGATTATGCATCCTACCATGCAACAGTGCATGACATCGGCGTTTATCCCCTACAATGATCCATCGAGGCAACTTAGCCCCCAGCTAAGAGATGAAATTATACCTGCAGGACAGAATGAGCAAGGGACTTCTGCTAGAATGACCATCTATCAACAAGCGTCCTACCAGCAGACAGGACGACCTCCTGTTCGAATGTCGATACCAAGTGGAAGGCAAGAAGGAAATAATTTGGAGGCAGCCGCCCCTGGAGAAAGATTGGACTTGATTGACAAACAGTGGAGACTGGATGGTAGTCAATCGACATCATCCCTGCAGAGACACAAGGAGTGGACCTCTCCTCTGGGGTCAGAGAATTCGCAAAACACTCTAGTAGGTACACCGGGAACGAAGACCACAAGAAGAAGAACACCGGTCTCACTCCATAAATTAAATCCAAGACATCGAGGTAAGGATCCTTCCCCTGCTCTGCACGTATGTTCGAGGCAGTTTTTGGATATTGTCCTTAACCGACTTTGAAGGAACTCAGGTCTTCGTCAACATCGCTGCTCCCGAACAACCGATATTGTCCTCAATTTGTATGTTGGTTAGAACGACGATTTGGAATAAATTTTATTTTCGCTAGGTGAGTGATGAACTGATGGTCCATCTCATTACAGACCACCCGGAACAGAGAGGAATAAAACTGAATTTTTTTGTTCCAATCTTCGACGCGAGATTTGAGTCTGGACAGTTAGAGTCCTTGGAAATAGATGGTCTGCGACTAGTACCAATGTCATGGTTAGTCGAAAAGCGTCGATAGAAGTTGGCTTGGGTGTGTATCCCCCCCTTCTATTCTGCTGAAATCCTTGCGGAAGTCGAGGGAAAACTGCCAAATCTGGAGAAACTGAACTCACATGTTGTTAAGAACTGGTTTGCTTCTCCTTGGAAAATGGGGACCGAACCTCTTCCCAACACAATCCCTGTATCCAAACGGTGTCAGGTGGTGCGGTAGGGGATGTCTAAACTGAAGCTGACCACTTGGAATCTGAGAGGACTAGGTGACACCACCAGAAGGGATAAATGGAGCAGATTGAATGCATGGCTTCACGATACTAAAAGTCATATAGCCTGCCTGCAAGAAATGAAATTAAACGAGGAAAACATTAACGCCTTAGGCCAGTGGTGGGATGGACTACAAATATGATCCCCCGTCAAAGGCACAAGAGATGGCACAACTATTCTGATTCATCGAGATGCCAATATTGGCATTATTGATTACTACTCTGATTTGTAGGGAAAGTGGTGTTGGGTGAAGTTTGCCAAATACGAAGTAGAATTTGTTGTCGTCTCCATCTACGGCCCGGTAGATCGATTGGAACATATTAATTTTTTTGATGAATTATTTTATATTATTTCAGACTGTGATCGAATTATTCTCATTGCGAATTGGAATACCTCCTTACATGCTACCCCATTGTGCGCTCTTAGCCCTCGTGATAAAAATGCATTGTTAACCGTTATGAATGAGTTCAACTTGATCGACCCCTACCGCCTATCACACCTTGAGGAACCAGGACCAACATGGTTTTCAAACTCCAACGAAAAGACCGGCACTACGTGTCGCAAATTTGACTACTTTCTCATTTCCACTCAGTTGTGGGAAATCGTTGGCAACGTGGGAGAAACCCTCCTGTCGTTATCAAATCATAAATCAGTGTGTCTTATTTTGAACACCTCCGCACCGAAAAGAGGCAGGGAAATCTTTCGATTTAATGTACAGAACCTAGAAGATCCAGGGTTTGTGGAGTGGATGAAGAAGTTCTGGACGAGTTGGGAAGCGAGAAGGGCGGAGTTCCCCACCAGAGAACAGTGGTGGAACTCAGGCTCTAAATTATTTTTCAATCCACTCAATGTATTTTCAAGAATAATGACTACAAATCGTGTGAAAACAAAGAAAGGAATCAAGCGAAGGATTAAATACGCGGAACAGCGCATGATGGAACATCCGGTATCCAACCTTTTCTGGGGCAAGAAAAGGGCGAAATTGATGACCAAATAAGAGGATATGCAAAAAAAAAAAAAAAAAAAATTGGTCTGAGCGCCTGATTATCAAAGGCATAGCCATATATGATCGTATGACTAAAGAGTCTTTCCAAAAGTTGTTACCGAGATGCTCATCTATCCCAGTGAGTGAACTCCAACACCCCTTTGACTCATCAACGCCAAGAGCCAAGGAGCTTACACATCTCTGCGAATACGCAGTGGTATATTATCAAGATATCTTTGACGTCAAGATTACAACGGGCTAGTGTAGTAAACAATCTAAATGAGGGAACTAACCACTAGGATAATATGTCCGTAAAAATCTCAACAACAGGGCGGCTCGACCTCGATCGACCAATCACGATCGTGAAAGTCTGAGAAGCATTAAAGACTATGTCTAAAGGAAAGGCCCTTGGAGATGACGGTCTTCCAGTTGAATTGTACGTGACAATATGCAATGATGTGGGGGGAAGCCTGGTTGAAATCTACAACGAGCCACTGTCAGGGACTAACCTGTTAGAGAATATGCGCCATGGCGTTATCTCAGTCCTGTTTAAGAAAGGAGATCGAGCGAAAATTCAAAATTAGAGACTGGTTTCTGTTCTAAATGTATCGTACAAGTTGCTTGCCAAAATCTTGGCCAGAATGTTAGCAAAATATCTTCCTTCGTTGGGACAGAATGATCAAGTAGCCTTTGTACAGGGCAAGTCTATATTCGATAACATAGTAACAGTCATTGAGGCTCTGGAGATTGTGCAAAACGACTCTCTAGACATGGCAGTCCTCCTACTAGATCTGGAAAAAACGTACGACCGAGTCAATTGGTCGTACGTCCTTACGACCCCAAAAGTAATGGGGTTTGGGAAAAATTTTTACAGATGGACTATAGATGTATACAACCTCTCCACAATGTCGATTATAATGAATGGCAAGATTTCTAAGGCATTTAATCTTACTTGCTCACTTTGTCAGGGATGCCCGATGACACCCCGTCTGTTCGCTATCCAAATGGAAGTGTTGTTGAACAACATTCGTGCACAGAACCACATCAAAGGGTTGCAAACAGGCATATCGCAATGTAAAGTAAAGGCGCTGGCTGATGACTTGTTCACTATCTCAGAGAATACAATGGAATCCCTTGGGGCCTTGAAGATAGAACTAGACACATACTCTGAACTCTTCGAGGCTTCGGTGAACTGGCATAAGTCAGTGTATCTTCTCTCAACTGCGTACTCATTGGTCTGTGAATGGGGTACGAAGCGGATCACTGAAGATCTCTCTGAACGATTCTTGGGAATCCAAATATCACTTTTGAACTGCGACGGGACCAAGATGATCTCTTGCTACAAAAGTCGATGCACCGCATGGTGACATGGAGGAAAGCCCCCAACCTGTCACTATTCGGTAGAACATTAGTAGTGAATGGGGCCCTGTTCGCACTCCTATGGTTCGTGGGGACAGTGAAAGCTCTTGGCAAATAACCGTATTCACTAACCAAGAGAAGAGTTGCTAGGTTTATCTAGAAACTGTATGCCAAGGATGATGACTCATTCATATGAAAAGTGGCCTAAGAGATGCTATGCACCCCAGGGACAAGGGTGGACTGGGGATCTTACATCCACTGAAACAGAATAACGCATTGTTAGTAAGATGGTTAATCCGTGCCAGCAATGAGAACCCCACCCCACACTGGGTAGAATGGCAGAATACATCCTAGCATCGAAATGGAATCTGAAAAAAACCCAAGATGTGTGGTTATGCTTGATGTTATATTCCTTTCAGAGAAGACAGGTCAAATCCCCCTTTTGAAAAACTATCATCTCGGCATGGAAGAAACTCAGACCAGATGTCTGGGTGGAAGCAATTATCAAGGCTGAAATCCTGGCCCAACCACTCTTTGAAAATCCGAAAATTCGGTTGACAGATCATGACTGGATTAAAGCCAACAGCACCAGTTTTGGCTCAAGTGGATAGAGAAAGGCGTTCTAATAATAGATGATATATGGAACTCAATCTTAGGTACATGGAAATCAGTTTCAGATCTGTGGTCCTCTCTGGGCCAAGCAAGGAATGTAGATCTTAAATTGGCTATGATAATTGCAACAATCCCTCTGCACAGGAAGGATCACTTAGGCCCTGCAGTCATGGATCCTCCCGGTACTTGGTTTACCTGCAAAGGGGACGACCGCAGACTATGGAAACTAATTGAATACCTGCTAAATGGCAAAAGGATTTTCCAAGTATGGCAAATCAGTTCCGATAATACACTGTTGAAGTTGGAAGACGATGAACACCCGCCAATGCGTGTAGTTGAGACTACCGCATCAGAAGGGAACAATCCTGCGCGACTCTTCTGAAAGGAAACCCCATAGAATCTCTAAAACTTGACTCTTGCATGTAGGAATGGCGAGTTATGGGTAAAGCCGGTAAGAATGTCCAGTTGTTGGACTACACATAAAAAATTAGGTATAAAGCAATCATTCCGTCTAAGGATCCAATGACTGTAGCCCGTACCAGGTGGCAGACAATTATTGACTCTCAACCGAAAAAAATTAAAAAAGCCTTGGCGAACTGCTGGGAGCAATTAAAACTTATTCCATGTCAGCGACAGGCTGCTATCCTTTGGTTGCTTTCAATGGTGGCTACCTCTTCAGCGGTGTGGTTGGCAGAAAGACAGGTGAAAATAAATTTGGAATGTTTGAGATGTGGGTGGGCCTTTGAGTCGACAGTCCACCTTTGGTAGGATTACCCGACCTCATCCAGAATATGAAAATGGTGGATCAGTATCTGGAAGAACCTGCCTGGCCAAGAATTGGAATGGGACAAATTTTGGACGCTACTTGGAAGGACCCCAAAGGTTGGGGATATGTAGCACAGACGACACATGCAGTATTGTTTGCGGTGGTGTGGCAGGGCAGGAATAACCAAGTATTTGAAGACAAACATTGGACCAATGCACAAATTAGAAACACTACTCTGTAGGGTGCAAGGAGAGCAATACAACCCGATTGGCGGAGGAAAGTCGCCAAATCAACCAACAGGGGCAAGGGTAAGCTCTGGTTTCGCCAAACGTGGTGCCTTGACAACTCCTTTGGATCGATAGATGAGAAGGACCAGTTGTCCCTGGCCACATGACTCTTCAAGTCTTAGGTTAAAGTTGTTTATTTTTTAACCTGGGCTGCTCGGTTCAAGTTGTTATAAGTCGTAAGAGACTGGCAAGGGGGTCTTCAGCGGTAGGAGCGTCATCATCAATTGCTCTCTTCCAAAGACCGTTATAGGCAACGGAGAGAGAATATATAATTAACTAGATGGAAAGTGAGGATCTAAGGGTATTAACTTGTCGGAGGGGTAGTGGTAGGAACCTAGAACTTAGAGAATACAACCAAGTTTTGGAGGCTTAGTAGACAGTGTAAATGGCTGAGATAGAATCTGATGAATGGTAGGGGGCATTATAGCCTGAAAGACGATAAATATGGAAGTCTTTTCGGGCTTTAAAACTCTTATAAGTTGAGCTCTTTAGTCTTGTAAGTTATTCTTGGGGTACCAGGGTCAGACCTGCTATTACTACAGGGTGGTCTTGACGAGTACGTAGCTAAATGTTGATTTGTTTGGTTTTCTTTGTTTTTTTTTTTCCCTTCTATTTGTTCTTTTTTTCTTCCCAGGGTTGGGTGTGTTGATGCAGCCTATTTTCTAGTCAGAGATCTGGAGGGGTAGAAGAAGGGGTTCCAATTCAGAACAAAATATCATAGTCTGCAAGGGGAAAGTATAGTACTTACAAAAGAGATTGACGAAGCAAATAATGCACTGACAAACAAGAAACCATTAAGCTCAGAGGGGTACTGACCAATGAATTGCAAACAAACTGAAGTACCTTCACAGAAAATGGAGAGTCCTGGGGTATCCCCCATGCATCGAGGGCACGGGCGGGCGGGCCAGGATTTTCGCACGGGGAGTCGGGAACCGTTGATGAAGGTAATCTTGTGGCGCGTTGCAGGTACGGAGAACGGAGCGGCGCCGCAGTCGCAAACGAAGAGCAGGCTAAAGACAAAAGGACACTTCCGTTTTGAGCAAGCAACCTAGAAATAGTAAATCCACAATATTGCCCAGAAGTGTCAGCGTCCTACGCCGAATTTCAGCGCAGTCCCTGCGGGTTGGATACGGCCCGATGTAGGCCTCCCCTATGCGGGGTTCAATGTACCGCTGAGGAAAGAGGGGCCACCATGGGCCAAGTAGTTATTCAAGAGCCAAAGGTCACTTTAGAGACCCGATCCCAATCTTATCGTTATCTTTCTGCAGAATCAAATGAACCGGGTCTTCTTCCAAGTTCAGATGCAGAAACATTGGTCACCCCCAATATGGATTTGACCTCTTCACCAGGGTAAGTTGCTGCAGTCATTCCTTCTGTTAAACCTGCCAAACTGACAAAGATTCACCCTAAGTACGATGAAGGCTAAGCTGCTGAAGAAACGGCGACCAATGGTGCGGGTAGGCCTAAGCCTTCTATGTGTGTTCATGCGGCCTGTTTTCTAGTCAAAGATCTGGAGGGGTAGAAGAAGGGGTTCTAATTTCAGAACAAAACATCATGGTCTGCAAGGGGAAAGTACAGTACTGACAAAAGAGATTGGCAAAGCAAATAATGCACTGACAAACAAGAAATCATTAAGCTCAGAGGGGTACTGACCAATGAATTGCAAACAAACTGAAGTACCTTCACAGAAAATTGAGAGTCCTGGGGTATCCCCCATGCACCTCCTAACCATGCCAAGTTCCCCACCTATATTCACCTAATCTGATGAAATCTGATTTATGTGCAGGAAATGGTGGCTGAGTCGATTACTCAATGGTAATCAAAAAGTTGACAGATCTCAGAAGACAAGAGGAATTGAAGGAGATTATACCAAGGGTTTGATTGATTCCGTAGAGCTAATTGCTCAGCATGGAAGAAGAATGATGCAATCATTGGGCGAGTGGTTGATTAGGACTGTGTAGGAAGAGACATCGGCAACTGTTTGGATCTTGATGTGATATCCTTCCTTCAGAGTCGGTGGATTTTCGAGTTAAGATTGCGAAGTCGCACCTTTGACCGTAATGGTCAACCATTCCCCTCTTGTAGCACAATTGAGTCTAGTTTGAGTTGCTTGAATAGATGCTTTTTTATACTTGGTCGAGAAGGGCTGCAAAACCCTTGTAACAGTAGTAAGGTACGAGATTACCGCCGGGCGTATCGAAATTATGCATTAAAGATGGGAGTTCGTGAGAACCAGGCCCCCGCAATGACTGCCGAAAATATGCAAATTCTGAGCCAGAGTATATGTGAGAGTATGAAGTCAAAAAATGGATATCGATATGTTGAACAGTTACATGATCTCTGTATAATGACCTACTTGTGGGAGAGTTGGCAGCGAGGCGGGGAGAGTCTCCGATTGAGGGGGGAGGAAGTGGATGAAGAAACCGTGCATGTGCAGCCTGGTTATACCAAGACCCTGAGAAAAGGGAGATGCGGGGTGATCTGTCTTCAAGAGCCTCAGAGGCATGAAACCTCCTTCTTGGAGGTGGTTGAGGAAATGTGCGAGTGTTATAGTTGACTGGTGCGTCCTATCGACCTACGTGACGGAGGTCCCCTTTTTCGACGTACTCAGACCAAAAGGATTCTGAGTCTTAGTGACTTTAACGAACGTCTGAAGGAGAGGTTGAAGGCCAATGGGATATATGATGGTGAGAGTAGCCATAGCTTTCGAGTTGGCGGGGTTCGGGTTGGAATCCAGGTTGGTTGGAGTCTGGAGAAGATGCTAGGTCAAGGTACTTGGAAACACTTCTCATCATTCATGTGGTACGGGTACGGGTGTAGCTGAGTAGTTAGATTGAAATTCTGTTGACCTTAAGACCTGTCTTTCCGGGATTGAAAGATCCTCTTGGGATTCTTGAGGTGGGGAAGCAAGTTTCAAAATCCTTTTCTAGATTTATAACGGTTGTTGCACTAAGGGAGTTCAGAGCAGGGAACCAGCTAGCTCTGGAAGAGCTAGGTGTTACGAGGAGGTATTCCCCGCCGAAGATCTTCATATTTGCCAGAAATAGGTGGAAAAGGCAAGTCGGAGGAAAAAGTCATCGATAGGGAGAAGATGGCAGAGAATTTCAGTCCAGAGATAGAGCATCTGTCGCCAGGCAGTTCCGTGATAGAAACTCGGACACAAACTTTTCATCCTTCATGCGGTACGGGTACGGGTGTAGTTGAGTAGTTAGATGGAAATCCTGTTGACCTTGAGACCTGTCTTTCCAGGATTGAAAGATCCTCTTGGGATTCTTGAGGTGGGGAAGCAAGTTTCAAAATCATTTTCTAGATTTATAACGGTTGTTGCACTAAGGGAGTTTAGAGCAGGGAACCAGCTAGCTCTGGAAGAGCTAGGTGTTACGAGGAGGTATTCCCCGCCAAAGAACTTCATTTTTGTCAGAACTAGGTGGAGAAGGCAAGTCAGAGGGAAAAACCATCTATAGGGAGAAGATGGCAGAGAATTCCAGTCCAGAGATAGAGCATCTGTCGCCAGGCAGTTCAAAGATTGAACGGAATGCAAACAAAGTTTTTTCTCCGAGGCGAAAAGGTCAATTGCAGGTTGGCCAAACCTCTTGAACAAATCTACTACAATTGTCCTGCTCAGACCCCTGTCTGAGTGGTCTATTACCTTCGAGAGTTCGTCTGCTGTTGTATTGAGTTCTCTTGGGACCCAGCTTGGTTGCAGTTGGCAATCGAGTTTCAGTAGTATCGAAGCAATCGTTCTGAGAAAAGCGTTGAACAATGCATCCGTTGAGCTTAACTTCTTCAAGAGATAAGAGACTGCCTGGTTATCACCTAATATTCTAACAGCCTGGGATTTAAGTTCCTCCGGGATCCTATCTGCCAGTAGTGACAAGGTGGAGGTTACTGCGAAGAGCTCGCGATGAGTTCTCGATGAACTTAGCAGGCTCGAGGGCAGCGGGAAGATGAGTTTCCATGGGATACCGTTTTGGAAGGCGATTATGGCGCCTACCGCTGAGTCGGACGCATCCGTCTGCATGGTGACTGCAACAATTCTGACTGTCCATAGCCTTCCCGGGATCGTGGGGAGGCACTCCAACCACCAACGAAGATCGTCCTTGAATTGATTTGAAAGCTCTATTCTACCATTCCAATTGCAGTTTGTTAGTGCTGCATGGAGGTGGGAGCAGTGCAAGGATGCGGGTAAAAAAACCTTGGATAACGAGACTAGTTTGACTGCCAATGAGGCAACCTTTCTTGTTGGCAGATAAGATTCGTCCTTTGTTGACTTTAGCAGATTGATAATCCTTTCTGCTTTGTCCTGGGTACCTTAATCCTCTTTTGATGTGAATCTAATATAAAACCTAGGAAGCGATTGGTCTGCGAAGGAAACACATTGCATTTGTTTTGGCTGAGGAAGAATCCTAGTTCATTGAATATTACAATGATCAGAAAAGAATTCCACAAACAGACGGGTAGTTTCTTGTGAGTGGAGAGGTTGTCATCAATGTAAGAGAAGATATGGACTCCCTTGGCTCTAATTACAGTCATTACCTCCTGCATTATCGATGTAAATATCCAACAGGCCGAAGAAATTCCAAAGCATAAAGTGTTGAAATGATAAGTTACACCCTTCCAAGAAAAAGCTAAGAAAGGATGGGATTTTGGGTGGACCGACACATGGTAGTAACCGTTCTTCACATCAAATGTTACAGCAAAGTCTTGAACAAAAGATTCATCCATTACAGAAACAGCATCATCGATGGTTTCGTAGTGAAAATCTGGGAAGGTGATAAAGAGGTTGACATATCTAAGGTCGACTATAAGTCTGAGTTTGTTTGAGCTCTCAATCACAAATACAGGGTTTATAACCGCAGGAGAGTCTGAGGCAGAGATCACACTGGTTCAATAAAGAAACGACACTGTTGTCCACAAAATCAGCAAAATGAGGGGGAAGTTCATAGTTGGGCAAAGAGATCGGGGTTGGTTCAGGCAGCTTGATAGCCTTTCTGAAGTCTAATGCGCTAAGAACTGGTTTGACCATTCTCCTAACTTCTTGAATCTTTGATGGATGGTTGTGGCCAGTGTCTGCAAACTTGAGTTTCACTCCCTTCTCTAACCAGTTGAGTACGTCCCTAGAGGATTTCGATGAGGAACCAGCTAAGAGAGTTTTCCATGACTCTAAGTGGTTCACAAGTGAGGCAGGAAAGAAGTCATCCAGATTCCTGAGCCAATTCTCTCTGCTCTCTAGTGCTGCAATTGCCAGGGACAGTTGGTGTGGTGTGGGTTCGCAATTAAGTGCTTTGACTGCTTGTACGATTTTCCCTTTCTGTTTCGTTCTCTCTTATCCTCAAATGAATCACTATCGCTCTGTTTGTGGTGGGATCTCTTGGAGGGGCTCTTGAACTTGAACTTGGCCGAATCCTGATCCGGTGAGTACCTGCAAGAGACAACCATTAAAAACGTACCTGAGTGATCGGTCTTGTCGGCCAAGTAAATAACAGGCCACCACTGAGCGGTGTGGGGGAGTGGGATAACTACCCCTAAACGACTGGTGATAGATTTTCAGCAGATCCGAAAATAAGAAATTGCTGTTTTTTTAAATTTGACAGGGTTTTAGCGTACAACGTGAAGATTAAGAAGCTAAGCAACTTACCCTCCTCTTAATGAGGCTGCATTGACCTTTTGCTCATCCCATTCTTGGTTAATCTCGTCCAGACCCAGTCTCAAGGTCTCTAATTCGTGCAGCTTAAGCAACTGCTTGACCTCTATGGAAAATCTGTTGTCGCACAACTTCTTTGGGAGGTTTACTAGCGCGTTCTTAAAGGTTGTCGCATGCGTATTTCCTCTCTCACTATGCTTGAAATTAAGTTCAATTTGCCTTACCCTTATCAAGATGTTAAGGTGTCTTGACCAATGGGGTTGATAAAAAATGAATTGCAATTCCTTGATCTCGTTGACTGCTGCTTTGCATTTGTCGACCTCTCTTATGGCTGAGAAAAAAAATTTCCCTTACTCGAGAGAGTTCAGATTGGTTAACCATAAATCTGAATTCTCTCTCCTCTACCTCCTCCCTTGATATGAGATTCTTTTGTGGGTTAGAAACTGCTGAAACCGGGAAGGTTCCCGTCGAGGTCCTTGCACTAGAGGTAGGTGTAGATAATCCTGGTTGGGAGGTCGCGACTGAGTTTTGGACAAAGAGGGGGTCTGTGGTTCTCAGAAGGTGAGGATGCATTGAAAATAGTTTTCCTTTGTGGATGACAAGGTAGCATGATGTCTAGGGGTTTCTCTCTTGAGGGTTGAGGCACTCCATGATTGTCCCTTCGACTATCTCTGGTGATGGGTTCATAAGAGGCATGAAGATGTGTCAGCCGACAATAGCCCTTGGTCCGTTGGCCATGAGTGAGTCGAAGATTTTTTGTTTCATAATTCTTTCCTATGAAAAATGTCATTCAAAAGGGAGTACTTTATAATAAGTCAAGAAAAACTTATTGCTCTCTCTTCTTTCTCCTTTTTTTTTTTTTTTTTTTTTTAAAACATTCTAACGTGGTACATAATATGAAGCAAATTTCCCAAACGAAAATCTTACACATTACCATTCTGATAAGTTGATCAGGAAGCAAAACAGTACCTGCTGATTATTATAAGCAACATTTATAACTTCTTAAGGCGAATTTGTTAATGAAAGTAACCTGAAAATAAACCAAATAACAGATGATGTATTCCACACGCCTTCTGGTTGCTTTATATCGAGTTGAACATCTTACATTCACACTTAAGGTCTTATGAGCGCATCTATTAGGGTTTGCATATCACAGGTTTGAAAAAGTAAAAAAGGGTGTTATACCATAGGTCTGCCAAGAGTTGAGGTAGTCCAAAATCATAAAAACAACTTAGTTGGGGTAGCTACTGATACTAACGACCACTCTAGAACAATCATAGTCGCCTCAGTCTCAGAAATACGTCACAAACCGTTCTCAGGATCCTTTAAGATCAGAAGCTATCCTGCAGAACTCCTTCAATTTCCTTTAACGGTACTATTCTTTTGCTGAATCATCAGTCTCCGGATCTGCAGGAGACGAATTCTGCATTCTCAACTATTGTGGTCATCCACTGGGCCGGTCCCTCATTTAACCAAATATGTAAGCGTGATGACTCAAAGCAGTGATCAGTCAGGCCTGCTAAGATTTTCATGAGAAGATGAATTAAAGCAGAATGGTAAGCTGCGGGAAAATCTGAGTTACTCAGAAACATCCAGAAGCTCTCAATATCTTGCATTTCTATAATTCCCTTATCCAATGGTCTGGTTGCAGGGCATGGGAGTTTTGCCAGGTCAAAGCCAAGTGTGATAAAGGCAGCCTGTCTAAATGGTTTCACATTAGCGGAGAAGTTACTGTTCCTGTTTAAGACATGCAAGAGGTCATCACCTTTGAGCTGGGTCAGGGTCGTGCCTGAATTAACAACCGTAAAAAACTGTGTGAAAATCAGAGCCCAGAACCAGTTGCCCAAGGTGAGGGTCCAAGCATCAATGTCCACCAACCAAAAGGTTGTTCCCTCTTCTTTATCCAACATTGGGACCTTTCCTATCGCCTGCTGTTGAAGGTAGGCTACTAGTTTGTCCACTAGAAGAGAACTAATGAAACCTCCCAAGTCAGAGTAGTGCTTTACCGCCTCCCAATTCACAAATCTTATAAGATTTGCTGATCCAGGGTTCGATACGGAGGCTTCATTCGAATCAACCACCATAAATTTTGCAAATTTGTGGTGGATGCTGATTTGCTTTGCCAGTTCGAAGTTCGACATCTTCAGTCTCTTTATAACTGCTGCCATTATACAGCGTCCTACCGATGACGCTACTGAAGGAGCAGGTGGTGGAGAAACCATCTGCGCAAAACGCAACGAAAAACACACAGCAACCGGTTCTTCTAGTGAGTGTCTGGTGAAGTTTCATTTCCTGGCCAGGTGAGCAGAATGTTGGACAATAGTATACCCCTAAACTCCCTATATATATATATATATATATATTTTTTTACACATACAGCCTGTCCGGTTATGGGTCCATCATCTCGCTCTGTGAAATATGGTTTTGCACAAGCAATAGTTCTAAACCAAATCTGGTTGTCTCCCTTAGCACTGCCTCTGCCTACCATATTCATGCCGGTTGATTGCTTCCAAGATGGGCTTCCGACCACTGCCCAGATCTTAGGTTCATATAGGGTCAGATTTTGGGACTGAGCTGGGTTTCGGTAATGATGTCTAAAGCCTAAGGTACATCCTCCACGAAAAAACGAAGAAGGTCAAGTTTATTTAAATTTACGCAGTTGACCGGTTCCTTTACTTGAATGGTCTGGCAATGCAAATGGGGAGGTCCAGGGCCTTAAAAGTTCTAGCTTTCATTTCTCACGAGTCCAGTAGTGTTGGCGCTCTCTGATATAGCATGCATCTCTGAGTGTCTTCTAGAGGGTCTTGAGATTTCACGCGATAGGATTCCTTTCCTTTTCTCCTTTATTATGGGGCAATGCTCCGAACCTTACCCATTATCTTACCAGTGCGGAAGTGAGGGAAGGTCTGCTCGGGTTGTTAACTGGTGAGTTTCTGAGACGTAAGATTAGCTGTGAGCCGAATCGAGACGGGTTTGTTCTCATAGTATTAATAGTTAGTTTCCGTTGTGGGCCTTCTCCATTTTAAAATGGATCTTGAGTTGCGGTTAGGTTATGACGAATGGTAAGTTAAATTCCCCCCCCCCCCCTTTTTTTTTTCCCTTTTAATTTTACTTTTACTTTTTCTT
>BFEA01000811.1:309304-337076 GCA_003427395.1 Chara braunii | reverse complement strand
GAGGATGGGGGTGGCGAGATGGGGCGGGAGCAGGGGAGGGAGGGCGTAGAGAGGAGCAGAGCGGGCAGAGGAATTTTTCAGAAGAGATGGAGAGGAGAGGATGGGGGTGGAGAGTGGAGGGAAGAAAATGGAATAGAAAGGGACAGGAAAGACAGGATAGTCGAACAAGAAGATAGAAGAGATGACGATGCGAGGGAGGCAATTCGTGTTCGAGAGATAGAGGGGATATAGAGAGCGCGAGCGGAGTCTAGGTGGGCGAAAGAAACGGGAACTGAGGATTTTGGCGGGAGAAGGAAGAGAGATCGCTAACTAGCGCGCGCAGCAGTCATTTCACCAAAATGCCAAAATCCTCAGTTCCCGTTCCTTTCGAACACCTAGACTCCGCTAAGAGATACTCAGTGGTACGCGCAGCAGTCCGCACTGAAGTCCTCTTCCCTACTGAATCCTCAGAGATGACGAACCACTATGTACGTGGGAACTTCAGTGGCCGGACTCGTTCACTAAAGTCCTCATCCTTACTTACCTCCTGTCTCTCTTCCCCCCCGCTTCCTCCCCCGCCCTCTCCCCGTTCCATTTTGGGTGAAAAATGACCTTGTGGTTATATATTGTATTGTCACACTGTGAATCGGAGCGCAAAGGCGAACAAAGACAAAACAAAAAAAAGGAAAGAAGTAAGGAAGGAAAGGTCCGCCTGTTCATCACCTCTTACGTACAGAGCCAGCCACGTCGATGACAGGTTGAGCGCTGACTGCCCCCTTCCCCGTGTGTCACAAGGACCCACTTGCACTGCCAGCCAAAAGGCAAAAAAGAGGTAAAGAAAATGAGGAGGAAACCAAACCTCAGGATCCAGTCAAAGAAAGAAAGGACAAGGAAAGAGGAAGAAGACCTATCTGTCAAACAAAGCAAGTGACACATCCCGCAGACAAACCAATTGCCACTGTCACAACAAAGTTCAACGTATTTTTTCTTTTTCTTCGGCAATTTGTTCTTTTTTTCGTTTCGTTTTTTCAAAAATTTTCCCTTCTTTCTTCAACTCCGTATCTGTTGGTATTGTCAAAAGCTTCATCTGTCCTACAGTTAGTGTTGCTCCTGACCTGCTTGATTCTATCGGCCATTCAGGAAGAGGAGCCCCCACCCCGGCAGATAGGACATGCACGCTGAGTATGACGTGGATGTTCACAAGGATACCCAAGGAGAGCTGCGCCAGCACAGCATTCCGCAGGACGGCTAGCACGGACCATCCCATCAAAACAGTCCTGACAAAAGACATGATGTCCACATGTCAAAAAAACAGCAGGACGCTCATTGCAGTGCGGCATCATGCAGTCCTGATAGCGTCCTTGCGCACAAAAGGGACAACGAATATCTGGGTGATAGGGATGTGTACAATGAGGAAATGTTGGACGCCGTTCGGCACAGACGGCGGCGGCCGCAATAGATTGTTAATGGTGATGGCATAGATGATGGATTCCGCGGCCAAGGTGCACCGCGTCCCTGTCCCGACAGGTGTCACACGAGAGCCGGTCAACAATCCAGAATAAGGTATGATTCGGCAATGCACGCAAAAATTCATTTATAGCCTGAATTCATTCGACAATAGCCTGAATCATCGTCCCACCATCCCACAGTTCCCACTGGGCAGCTGCACGAACGAAGGCCATATAATGCCGGGTCTGTGCAAAATGAAGGCAGAAATATGAGGATGGTCATTAAGGTCATGCGCCAAAATCACGAAGACACTGCAAGTGCCAGGACATCCCAACGAAAGTGGGCGGACATAGGGCCTCGCTGCACTACTCTTGAAATGCACAAAATACAAAAATCATGGCCGTGTATCTTTCCATATTCTAGCGGACGATTCACTCTCGTTTTGCACATTTCGAGAGTAGTGCAGCGAGGCCCATACTCCAGTAGTAATGCAACCAATTACGTCTTTCAGAATTTTGAATCGATTTTAAAACTGAGAACATTTTGATAAATAATAAAGGGAATGACATTTTTTGTTTCTGTTGTGGAAAATCATATACGGAACACCGTGGGAAGAGAAAACTAGGGGACCTGCAACAGCAAGAGTGCAGCCTCCATCCATTTACTGAATTACAAGACGATAAAACTTTGTGTGATTACTACCATGTCTGTGTTAGTTAGGACAAAACAGTCCATGGGCACTTGAGATTGGCTATGTAAACGGTACGCTGTTTCTCGGAGACCGTTGTGTGTACACCGCCCCGCCAAGCTCATAAGAGCATGGTGAAGACCACGAGTGTAGAATTCGCCCAGGGAAGCTGCAAGGTAATAGTACTTCAAAATATGGTTTAGGTGTCCGAGGTTCTTTTTTGGTTTGTGTGGCTTTTAAGGCCTTGTGGTCACTTTTGTTTCCCAGGACTGGAGGTTTTTCGGTGCAGTGGTCTGAGATGTGGCCAATCTCTGCCTGAAATCCTTTTCTCCAGTGCCTGCACCTAAAGCGGGGTAATGGTCCGAGCATTGTTTTTCTGGGTTGTTTGTGGAGGAATTCCCGGCCTCCTTTCTGGTTATTATGAATTGCAAAGTTGGTGTAAAAAAATAAAAAAAAATAAAAAATGACGGCTTGCATCAATGTGGTCTATCGACGTAATAATCATTTCAGGCGTATCAAGTATGCAACCTCCGTGAGTGCGACTTGCAGATCTACTATTCTGTATTCGTTCTAAACGGAACGCAGCGAGAGAGAGAGAGAGAGAGAGAGAGAGAGAGAGAGAGAGAGAGAGAGAGAGAGAGAGAGAGAGAGAGAGAGAGAGAGAGAGAGAGAGNGAGAGAGAGAGAGAGAGAGAGAGAGAGAGAGAGAGAGAGAGAGAGAGAGAGAGAGAGAGAGAGAACTTGTCTACCTCATTGCCTCGCTTTTGCCGGACTTTCAGTTTGTTTTCAGTTACATCAAGCACTTTCCTTTCCAGTATGATAGAGAAAAAATATGATGCGGGAGAGAAATGAAGGAGGAGCATGTGTAGGAGGATGAGGCGGGACACGGAGAAAAGGGGTGCAGAGGTGGGGAGCCGAGCTAAGTGCAGTGCTTTGTGGTCTAGGTGTAGTGCTACGGACGATCGGTGCAGTACCATGCGCCGTGGGTGCAGCAATATGTGGGCTAGCTGCAGTATGTTGTCGGTTTGAACACGCTGTTGCCTATATCACAGGAGTGTGTGCTGTTTCTCTTCGAATATACGGACGGAGGACGAGGAGGGGGAGGAGGAGGAGGAGGAGAATTAAGGAGAGGAGGAGGGAGGGAAAACGATCATAGTGGTAAGGAGACGGAAAGGAGCAGGACTTCCCCCCCCTTTTATTACGCAGTTGTTGTTGCGGATATGCGGAGGTGGTCGCTGGAGGAGCAGGAGGATGTGAATCGAGAAGCGGTGGAGGAAGAAGAGGGAGTTTTTGTTTGTGTCTTCTCCTCTTCTTTTTTTTGACCCAGTGGAAAATGTATAGTTTTGTTGTCTTTTGTGGTGCTTTTCCGTTTGTTATCCCAGTTGCCAGCATGCATGCTTTTTGGCACCTGCGGGATGAGAGCACGATATGCAGGATTGTGGGGGGACATGAGAGGAAAGGCATAGAGTTGTCAACGATGATTGATGAGAAGAACGGTCTATTTGAAGGAAAATAAAATACATAATCATGCATGACGGTGATGAGCACGGTGATGAGCTACCGTCTTCATCCGAATAGGAACCACCCGCTCATTGTGACTGTGTTAGGGGTACTTTACGACTTGGATACAGCGGTTATAACCGGGCTTTCTATTCCGGTGAAGAGGGAAGTTGATATGTGATTGAAGAGTGGGAAGGGAAGGAGAACGGCAAGGGTCTAGAGGTTGAGGAAGTGCCCAGGAGAAAGGCGGAGGAAGTGGGTTAGCGTTTGTATAAGAGGGGTGGATGATTGGAGTAACAGGAGGAGGAGGGAAGTGAAAGGGTCTAGAGGTTCAGGAAGTGCCAGGAGAAGGGCGGAGGCAGAGGGGTAGCGAGTGGAGGAGTAGATGGGTGGACAGGGAATGAGATTTTGCCCTTTTCTCTTCAAATCCCCGTTGTAATATATTGAAGTGATGGAGAAAGTGGGGCAATAAGACGAAGAGGGATTTTGTGTTTGGTTTTGTTTTTGCATGGCAAGAGGAGGGGAGAGGAGGTGTCTCGGGAAAGAAAAAAAAAAAGAAGAGAGCAGGTGAAGCTGTCTAAGAGGAAATGTAACATGCACGTGCTACATTGAAAAGAGAAAGTCTGCTGTGGAAGATTTTGGGAGGGGGGTTGGGGGGTGGGAAGGGGTCGCCTTCATTGGCGAGACTGACAGAGCAGGTCTAGCGCAAGTCTCATTTCCTGGGAAATTGTGACATTGTTCCCCTTGGCCGTTTTCGTTTGCTTGCCCTCGTGTTAGAGTTGCAAGTTTGTGAATGCCCGAAACCGGAAAGGAGAGTTTTGTTTTTGCCGGGGTCATGCGTAGTGTAACCTCCTCCTCCTCCTCGTCCTTGTTGCAGACGTTGTGAAGTCAATTAAGCAAACGTTGTGATTTGAATGATCGCAGGTTGATGTATCGAAGGTGAACATGGATGTCATCAAGCCCTGGATAGCGAAGCGTGTGAAGGATTTCCTTGGATTTGAGGATGATGTATTAATAAACTTCATCTACACACTTTTGGAGAAAAAGGTCTGTGCTAGCCAATCACCTCATCTATGATTCTTGACGCTATGCTGTGGTTTCAGACCTCGTCGGGCCATAATTGATGACCATTCAAAGCATCTTTTTGGTGTTGCAAAGAGTTCATGTGCCCTATTTGTTAGGCCTCTGCAGTTTTCTTGCTTTGTCATACCCTCGCTTGTGGTGGTTGGTTGGTCCCTCTGTGGAGGAGGTATTGGGGGTGTATTGCATACGAAATGGTGGTCCCCACATTCTGACGCGACTACCATCCTCTTCTTGAGGTCGTCATTGTTGTATAATATCGTCATCCTTGGTTCTAGTCCTGTCCTCATTATCTCTGGATTGGTGCATACAGGGTGTTGTATGTGAGAGATCTTCCCGTTGTTGTGGATGAGTGTTGGAAGCCCTACGTTTAAGTCCAAGTTTGAGTTTCTCAGTTGAAGATTTACTTTGTTCGAGGAATGAGAGTGGAAGATATGCTGTCCTCTGTGTAACCGATGGACATCAAGGCAGACCGAAACACGTTGTGGTGCCCAAAGAACTAAGAACTAGTGTCTTTTCATCGGATAGAACACACAGTCAGTATGGCTGTATTTGGGGCAACTTCTTTGTAGATACAGTGATAATGACGTAGGGGAAAACGGTTGTGTGTGTGTCTGTCGAAATGAGAACGAGATGCTGGCTGTGAGTTGTGCTGTTGGATCTAAGTACGCTCGGACTAGAGCTAAGCAAAGAAAAGAAGAAGATATCACGTATTGTCCAAATTCTTCTTCCTAGGTACCCAAATTTTGCATGGGCGCAATAAAAAAATTGCGAAGTATGAAGTCCTAGATTGGTGTTGCATGCACCCATCAGGAAACTGTTAAGTACACTGCGAGAACAGGGTTTTTTGAAAGGAGACCAAGTCCTTTTTTGGCCTGAACGCCTCACCCAGTGTGTGTTTTCTGTTTCATTCCTGCAGCAAGGCGTAGATGGCAAAATTTTGCAGATTGATGGCAAGATGATACAGATTCAGCTCACTGGATTTCTGGAAAAGAATACTGGGAAGTTCATGAAAGAATTGTGGAGCCTACTGATTAGTGCGCAGAAGAATGTCAGTGGCATTCCGCAACAATTTTTGGACGAGAAAGCAGAAGAAACACGGCAGAAGAAGGTAGGTGACAAAAAGCCTGACGTGAATGATGATGAAGATGGCAGGTGTGCTGCAGTATGAATCTCATGGTCTGATAAATGGATATGGAAGGTCCCTGGATATAAGTGCTGTGTGATGTCCTTCTGTTTGCTATGGGAGGATCGGAGGGTCGGTGGTGGGCTAGTGTATGTCTGGGCGGGGGTTGGAGCACGTCATGTGCAATATTTTTCCTTCTTGACATGAAGAACGTGGGCAAATGTCCCGTGCTGCCAGTTTACAGTTGTTGGATTGGGGGTTGCTTTGTGGTAGTTATGTTTGTTGTGAGCAACTGTGGTGTACGCTGTTTGATGGTCCTCAGAAGAAGTATTACTCGCGCTCAGCGGTTACTGGAGACCGTTATGGTTTGAGGAGTTTAATCGCTCTCTTAGCTGTGGAGTCATCAGATATCCCTATCAAATGATATGCTGTTCTCGTCGGCCGCTTCTATGGCATCCATGCATTTCCTCATGTTTAGCTTTCTCTCATGTTGCGTGTAGTTCGGACCAGATGCTCTTTGGTGTTTAATTAAATGCTGTTCTCATCATTGTCTCGAACACACAAGGGGCTTTTTGGTAATCAATTAAACAACAGATGTAAAGCAGTTCTCCTTGAGGCCAGCACCTCTTTACTCTTGTCGGCCTTGGAGCCACAAAACCTGTCCTATGAGTGACTTTCCAATCCTTGCTTCACTCTCTAACTCTTCGTCTAATGGGATATTCTGTCAAGAAGTGAAGGACGATTAACCACGCTTATCATGAGGTCACAATGCATGTGGTCCTATGCCTGTCATGGAATTCAAGGTTCAATAGGAGGATCTGAATGCTAATCGCTATGATGAACAGTTGACGACTTCCCCCAGACACCCCCCTCACACCCCCCTCCTCAACCCCTCAATGCATGTGGTCCTATGCCTGTTCGTTAACATATAACCCCTCCTCTCAGGCATGGTGTCCTTGACCTGTCGGTTCCTGTTTCAGGATATTAACCCGCTTGGCCGGTAGGGCCATGGCCCGCTGGGGTATAAGGTGGTCTGGCATAGACCGGAATTTGTTTTTGTTAGAGTAACATAATTGTTGGAGAGTGCAGGCTGGCCCTCAATTTGGCCTTGATCTATCCCAATGACCAGCCTGACTTACATGACATCCCTGCAGATTGAAGTTCAATCCACAACGAATTCACACGCTCCCATGCACTATGCAATTGCAGAGTAGAATCGGAGGAGGCAAATCCACACAAAACCGGAGAGAAGATATGTACAGCGGAAGCTCGAAGTACACAGAGAATTGAATAACGAATTTCAATTCTGCAATCCCTGGTCCTCCTCCAATCAATCCAGATGACTTGTTCCAAGAATCGCAACCGCGTTTACAACAACCCCGAACAACCAAAAACAAGTGAAGTATGCAGAAGTCTTCTTCCTCCTCCTGGCCACCTCATACCCCCGGCTATGGCTGCCGTAGCAGCAGTAACCCTACAGCTGTCACAACGTGCCAATCTGAACCAGCAACCCCAATGACAGGAGCATCAGCTCAGCGCGCGCACGAAAGTGCAGCGCTGGAAGTCCTGATGAAGAAGGAGACAACTGATCCAGCACTTCGAAGAAGATGGAGTTCCTGGTGAGGAGAAACAGCAGATAAGGCTGCCAAGTGGAAAATGGCAGCGCCCAAACCCAACAACACAGTCCTGTGGAAGCTCTCATGCAGAGGTGCGAAATAGCAGCAGTGCGATGTTCAACTTCGTTTCCCAACCCGCAGCTATGGCTGGGCTTTGAGGAAGAAGATGACCTTGCCCAAAATAGCGCAGCAGCGCTCCAGCAACGGATGGGCAGAGTTTCCCCAGCCAACGAAAACGTTAAAAGACCCGAACCAGATTTCCTGCCCGCTACTTCTACTCTCTGCCTAGACCTACGATGGACTCCAGAGACAACAACCCAAGACTCATCTATATCTAAACAGGGAGAAAAAGGGACCTAGACCTATGACAAGGCAAAAGGAAAAGGCGGAATGGCCTAAGGCTACCAAACAGAGACTACTACTGCCAGACTCAGGGATCAAGTTCCATAGGGCACAACACTCACAAACAAAACACATGAGTTACAGGTCACCGGATCAAATCCCACAAGGCTCGAAACAAGAAAACAACCTGCAAAGCCAAACACTTAGTGTACAGCCCCTCTGGGAAAATGCGATTTATTGCATTGATGGTTACTCTTCTACCTGTCTCATTTAGCTCCACGACACTGAAAAGATCACTGAAGTCTTTTCCCTGTCGTCTCTCAGTTTGCCATAAAGCTTGGCAGCATTTTTTTTATGACAAGTCCGTTTGTGCATCACTGTCTGATTGGTAGTGCTTTGTGGGCCGCCAATGTCTCTACCTCCTTGCTACAGGCGGAGGAGGAGTGGATCAGAGCAGAAATCATGCGAAAGCGAGAGGAGGCAGATAAAGAAGCTGAAGCTGAGCACCAAAGAAAAATCGTAAGCAACGACGTTCTCACCTTGATTCAGATCGCATACCCTCATGTTGTCATATTTACCTGCTCTTTCTTGTGGTGATCGGGCTTTCTGACTGAGTGCTGTAACGACTGGCCTAAGAGGGACGGACAGTTAGTGTGGTTGTCCAGTGGATGAATGGGATGGGGATTTGATGGTTGCAGTGAGGATTGCCAAGAGGATAACCACATTGTCAAAAGATGATGGAACTATCTGGAACTCTCTGGCTGTGCAAAATTTGATAGAGGTCGTAGTGTGTGTATGCTGTATGCGCACAGAGCAAGTGGTTTCACACGAACGAGTTGAAACGAGAAAAAGGAATGGAATGCTTGTGATGAGTAGAGCCTAGCAACGACTTGTGTGCGGAAGTTCATGAGCAGGAGTGATAACAAATGAGCTAGAGTGGTTGAATTGTGTACGGTGCTGTGGTGGGTGGTTGGGAGGAGGAAATTCTGGTGATTGACTCTCTGATTAAGGTGTCAACTGGCCTCGATGAAGCACCGGACTGCAGATCGCAACAGCAAGAATCTGTCATGAAACAAAAATGGAGCTCCTCCCTAGCCTGAGGTTCAACAAATCAAGGTTGGGTAAAACGCCAGTTTGGGGAACTAGGTTCGGGGGCAGTTGTGATGAAGGAGTGAGAATGGTATCCCACATATCGGAGTCTACCTGAAAGCATTGTGAAGTGGGTCCACCATCTTGAGTGTGGTCTTGGGTTTCACATGGGGATTCTCTCTTATTCGTGTTGTAGTTCTCTACAACGTTTTCCTTCCAGAGTTTTTGAATTCTTACTTGGACTCACGCCCTCCCTTCCACGTTTCTTTATTTGGGTGGACATCCAGTCACTGTCACTTTCTTGTATTTTGGTCTTTGGGCTCAAAGGTGTCGCTATTTGCAGTGAATGTAATGCAAAGTCCACCCCTGCTTGGCTCTGCTTTGCCCCACATAGGGTCTACAGTATATGGCCTGAATTGCTGGGCACCTTGGATGTCGGATTTGCTGGATTGCATGGTAACACCTCAAGTGCCGGGTCGCAGTGCAGGGTCAGGGGTACAACCCTATACGGGTTCAGTCAGATAGGAATAGCAATGTTGTTGGACCTTTGGTACTCTGTTTCTACCTTCCCATGTCCCGCCGGGTTCCTTGTCTCATAAAGCCAACTTGTTGGCACTAGCGTGTCACGGGGCACGAGTTTCACGCAAACTTACTAATACACACCGCTGGCCCCGTCCTCCCCTGCCCCTTGCCCCCCGCAACAGAGGGGGTGTGGGGGGGGGTGGGAGCTGATGTACTGCTGCATATTTTGTGCCAGTACAGTCGTATAATGCCGTTAAGCCTGTGCATTCTACTTAAGGAAAGGGGAGATGAGGTCTTGCAGTTGTCAAATAAAACTTGTGAATAAGGGTTCCTATGGACCACCTTCTGGTCCTGGGTGGAAATGTTTCCTGGTCTTATTGGTGATGCCATGATGCACTTGCTGGATGGCTTTGGTGGATTGTGGTTTAAACTGTTAGCAAATCTGTTATCTTTGCCATTTTCAATGGTTTCAGTACAGGTTTGGACACTGACCTTGAACAGTGTTCGTGCGTGCACGCCACAGAACTATGCGCTTCACACAAGTTGGTCCTGCGGTCTCTTTCTCTCTTGAGTGCTGAAACTGACGACACCGTGTCATATCCCCTTGAGCAGTATACGTAGTGTTCAGAGTGAACAGTGCACTTCTAATGGAGTTCTTGCCTGGGTTTTGATCCCCAAGTGTAGGCCTTCCCACATAAACCTGCAGTCAGGACTGTTCCAGTGGTGGATGGATGGTAACATACTCGCTGTTGCAAAACCACAGCCTGGCTGAGACATTACTTTGGTTTTCCTTGGGGTGTCTCACACCTGGGGTGTGCCATGTTGTCTCGGTTTTCCAAGGGTTCCCATGTGAGGGTGCTCATATTTGGATTGGAAATTGTAGATACCGACCATGCTCAAATAATGGTTCATGTGTGATGGTGCTCTTCGTATTGGGATGGAAACTTGCAAACTATGCGAAGACCTATACGAGGATTGCAGAGGGAAAGGGTCCACAGCTTTGGAAGGCTTGTTTGGAATATATTTAATATTCAGGGGGGAAAGGGTTGAGAGCTTCGCAAGGAACTTTGAAAGGCTGGAAACTTGAAAACTATGCCAAAAGCCCACTTTTGGCGAGCGAAGTAAATTATATCGATGGAATATATATATCAATATTCACATTTCTTATTTGGAATATTTAGAAATTATTGTCTGGGTGTTCAGGGGATTTGGCAATCCTTTTCCTTTCCAAGGGCTACTATGTTGATGTTGGAAAGCGTTTGGATTGGATTCTCGTGCAGGCAGGCCGGCCTCTGTGTGATCAAAATTTGCTAATGGTTTTTGCCAAGCTTCCTAGTAAGTTAATCGTTTACGGAACTGGGCATGGTTGGGTGTCTTCATCGTTGTTTGTAAAAGTTTGGCCGTAACGGTACTCTGCTTTCACCACGGATCCGCATTTTGCTGTTCCTGTTATCTGTGATATCTGTTCTCATCACATTCAGGTTGAACCAGCATGGCGTGACACACACTGTCAGCAAGAGTTTTGGACTGTAGGAGTGGGAGAAAGTCGCGTGTTTCCTGTACTCGATACACCAACGTGCCCTGCCTCTGATTGGGAGATTCTGGAGAGCTAGGTGCTAAAATGAGCCGACTGTCCAGAGTCGTTACAGAGACACTTGTTATGGGGGGCTTGCCTCAGAGTTTTGGTGCGGGCACTTTTGGCTTACAGCATTCTTTGTTTGTTGCATTCCTGTTCTGCTCTGGATCCTTGATTGGGACTGGCATTGAATGGGCCACTCCTTGCTATGATGGATGGAATGAGCCTTGACCCAACATGGGCCGTACAGGCGGCTGTCCCCAAATGAGAGTGCCAGCAGCAGCAAGATCTATCCGTCATTCATTCTATCCCTGTTGAACCCCACCACTAAGCTATTGGAGGGTGATCGGCTCAGTCAAGTGTAGTAGACATTTTTTCTAAGGGTCTAGTTTTGGTGCGTGAGTAACTCTGCTTTTGTGCCGTCCTTGTTGCATCTCGAAAAATTGTCCCAAGGGCCAAGGACGGAGGTGGTCTGAAGGTACATGGCTAAACCATCGATTGAAAATCATCTTACGGGTGAAGAACACCCAGGTCCATCGCTTCTGCACGATACTGCAGCCGTGTTTCTTCTTAAGCGTGATACTTATTGGATGTATCATCAAATAAACAGTTTGGTTGCAATGCTTTGAAGGTGATTTTGTTGTTATCGAGTGTTGCTGTGTCATGGTTTGGTAGCTCATCCTGCTCGGTGCCTTGAGTGGAAATTCTCAGCGGCATCTGAGCAGAGCTTGCTTTGTTGTCAAAGGGTACCCTGTCCGTGGGAGCGTAGGCAGGATAAGCACCACTGTACTTCACTGGTTTAGGGTCTCACTTGGCTGTAATCATTAAAGACTAGCAGAGACCGGGTGTGTTGCATATCAGGCCTGTGCTACTAGGACATAGTTATAGCCCGGCGGGGTGTATTCGCCCTTGTGATGCAGATCTGGCAGCTCGGCTCGTTTACCCTAAGTTGGATGGAATAGAATGGAACCATGGGTGGATGGATTGTTGCGAAGTGAGGAAACACAGGCGTTATGTGAGTTGGATGCCTTTCTATTTGACGTTCCTTGCTCCTGGGTACCCCGGGTTATGCTCGCCCACTGTTGCGGGTGACATTGCAGTGGCGAACATCAGTTTTGTTCGAGGGTTCCATTCTCAATATGAAAAGCAAAACTCCTTCACATTGTTTTCGTATTAGACAGTATGCTGTGTTCTCAGATGCTTCATCTCTGCTTGCATGAAAGGGTGTACTATCTGGCTGGACAGAAAGGCACCCTGGGGTGTTTGGTCGTGCACCTTGTATTTTGAGTAGTCTTGGAGTTTGGATGGGGCCGTGAAATTGTATCATATGATGCCCACTAACGGCTTGGAATGATCATTTTTATGATGTGCTGTCTGCAGAGTGCAGCGGTTGAAAGTGCAAAATTGGCGGCAGCGGCAGCGGCCCTGAAGGCTGGTCTGGCGAAACCTGGACCCTTGCATGCTGGAGTTGTTGCCAATGTGGAGGAGCCTGCCTCTGTGAGGGAGGAGCCTGCTGCTGAAGAGGAGTCTGAGAAGAGTGGAAGAACTTCCTCGAGGTACTTGTGAAAAACTTTTGCAGGCTACCAAATTCCCATTTTTTTGGACTGCATTGAGTATGGCACACTCTTTGGAGCAGGGGTAGTCAAATGCATTTCAGTTGAGTTCCGCTTGGATGGTCTTGTGCAAAACTGCTATTGCATTTTCAATCTCAGAGACATTGAAGGCTATGTAATAAAATGAGCTTCAGGACTCAGCTGAATAGAATCAAGTAGTAGTTGACAAGATGTCTGTCAGCATTTGCCAGGTGTTGTTCTTGTGAAGGCTCAAACGAGCGTCTGGACTTGAGCGACCACAATCGAAAGTAGTAGTGTAACGATCAGGGCGAAAGCTGGCAGACTGTACTGTTCGTTCTCTGGACTAATCTGTTGAGCTCTTTGGGCACCCGTTAGTGTGGATCTCTGCCACTTGATGCTGTGCTCAACTCTGGAGAAATGATCTAGATGCCAACTGGGCCAGTCTTAGTGATTGGCTTGTTCTGGCTGTGTGGTGGATGCAATGTCAAATATGTGAATGATTGAAACAGTCAAAATGATTGTAAACAATCTACCGAGAAACATTAATGTGGATGACTGTTATCATGAATAGTGATGCTTGGAACCAAAGTCAGGAGGCACGGACAAATGCCCGTGTGCTTGTCCTGAGGTGTATGGGTTCAGCGTGTTTGGTGTCTTTGCACGCTGTTGTTCAATGAGCGTAAACAAACAAAGGATCCCAGGTTTGGAACCGGTTCGGGATTGTTGAGAAGACAAACATTTGGAACTAAAGTTAGTAGGCAGGCAGGGTTAAAATGTCTGTGTGCTCATCCTACGATTTGCATTCAGCCTTTGCAGGCAAAAGGTTGAGAGCGGGTCTGTTGTGTCTTTGTGCGGTGTTGTTCAATAGGCATAAACAAACAAAGGATGACAAGCTCACAATTGGTTAGAATTCGGGATTGCCTAAGAGTACAAACACGGGGTGGACAGAGAGTGACTCCAGGAGTGATTGATGTCAGGCCAGGCATCACAAAGGATTCTATGGAGAAAAAGCTGACACAGAATTCACATGGCTGTCGCTCGAAGTACTCGGGAAAACTTCCTCGATATTTTGCAGCTGACATGGGAGCCTCCCTACCTGCAGGTTCCACATTTCGAAAACTGCCTCCTAGGTGGCAATAACTGTGTTTTCTGCCCGTTTCCTGTGCAGCGGTGATACGAGCGATGAAAAGAAAGGTGGTCAGAATGGTGGGAAAAGGTATGCCGCACGGGAACTAGCTGTGTTATATGGCGAATGATTGCCCTACTCGTTCTTTCCGAACAACTGTTGTCATCCCCAGTGCTTCACTAACATTAAATTGCTAATGCCATTTTCCACCTGTGAACTTGATGTTGGATTGGATGAGATTGTGTCGTGTCCCGGTTATTATTCATCCCATACAGGGGGTAATTTCACGGCCTCAGTTTTGATGGCTGGTTTGTCTCTTTGCATGTCTGGATGGGTATGTCGGAAGTGTGTGAATATCAATCTTTAACCTTCTTGCGAGGACAGTTCTGATCGTTGCCTTGCATTGTCTCTTCGCCTGTGTGCATGGGGGTATAAGGGCAGTATGGTAATATGCCTACACGGTTTGCAAGGACTTCTCTTGTTGGTTGTATCACAATGACAAACATACATTCCACCCTTGTTAGTTTGCTGTGGACGCTTTGAAGTAGCTGGCAGCCACTGAGCATGAGGGGTTTCAGGGGCAGTGCACTTGTGGTGCTGCATCAACACAAGGTGCATGTCAGAAAACCTGTTCATGTAATTAGGATTGCCCTGCAATTCAACTGAGAGTCTATGCAATCCTCTCACCGAGGATCTCAGCAGGAAGCTTCAACAACCAGGAGAGTCATTGTGCAGGGAAAGAGATTGAATCGGCAAAAAACAAAAGCAGCACCCTACCACATGTGCATGGGTGCGCTGAAGTAAGAAAAACCTTGTTACTCTTCCTCCAAGAAAGTTTAACCGATGTGCAAGATACACTGCCGTGGAACGGGTGGCCAATCTCCTACCGTGACCACCCTACCACACCAAACACTCCCAACTGGTGGAGCTCCCAGGATGAACCACTGAATGAACACCGAAGGCTGTAATTATTTGCTACTTTTGCTGTGTGAAAACTTGGTACCAAAATAAATGTGCGTACGTCATGTTACTCATCCGTGAACAAACAGTATCTTATAATATTCTAACAGTCTGTTTGGAGAGGCCCTAAAATAGAGAGCCTGACCTTTTCTTTTCTGAAATTATTATGCACGCTATATATTATTGCATGCTGGTTTAATCCTCCATCCCACATCTCTGCCTGCATTATGCACGGACCAGGCCATTACATGGCCATTGTACATACCTCTGACCACTGGGAGGTGTGGGACAATGGCATCCTGATTCATGCCATGGCTGATGTTACACAATGATGCTGTTTTCTTGCCTCACCAGCTGTTCGCAATCTCTTTTATGTTGAAGATCATTCCTCTGGCCCTGTGCTGCAGCAGGACAATATACCAACACTCTGCGGCCTTCTCCTTTGCACAGCTACAGACACTGTTACACTCGGCTGTAGCCGCCATCGTCTCTGTCACAATCACTACAATGGCATGGTTTCTGCATCCATGTGTGTAGAGGATTGTCCCTACGTTCCTGACTGCAGACACCCTCCCCGTCTGGACACTATATGTCCATTTTGTCGCCATGGGCGCTATACTGAATGCGTGGTCTTTTGTGGTGAGCGTGCGTCCTTCATTTTGGCCTGCAATGAACATGCCATTTGTCGGGAGGGTGTGGTGGGCATGCTCAGTGCCAGCCGTCGTGGCAATCATTGTGCTGAGAATGCTCAGCTAGGTCTTCCATGTGCCCAATTACAATGTGCGTCCTCTCTGTTGTCGAGGACAGACTCATTCTTGAGGCTTTTCTTATCCTCTCCTTTGCCTTCATCTTCATTCCATGCTCCGTACGTTCCATACTTGTGGCGCATCGCGATGCGCTGCACTGCGCACGTGTGCCGCACCGCGCATCCCGCACGACGTGCGCGCACTGCATGCGGCGCACCTCCAAAAATGGGGGTCAAAAAAAAAAAAAAAGTTGTGAGGGGCGGKAGTAGACCCGGCCCCCTGCTCGCGTAAAATAAGAAACGGGCAGCCAAATTTTTTTTGGAGGCCACGCGTTGGCCTGAAAGCTTTTAGTAATCTGTAGTTCGGGTAACACTCTGTTTTTTTGGAGGCCACGCGTTGGCCTGAAAGCTTTTTGGGAACTGACAGCCGTTTTTCCTGGAATGTTTTTGTTTTTTTTTTTTGTTTTTTTTTGTTTTTTTTTTAAACGTAAAGGAAGAAAACCAGAATGTCTTTGCACGAGTGTTGCCCGGCACGTCCAACTTGTCAGAACCTCAACGGTAATTGCAGTCTGTATGGTAGGGTTCTTGCAGGCCAGATTCAGTCATGATGAGGGTCGCGATCTCTCAAAATGTTCTCTTCGTATTACTTCTGAAGTAGAAAACGATGGAACTGGCAGCCGTTTTTCCTGGATTTTTTATTTTTTTAAATAAAAAGAAATGAACGTAAAGGAAGAACATCAGAATGGGCCTCGCCGCACCACTCTCGAAATGTGAAAAAGACAGAAATGTGGCGGGGGCATCTGGTCGTGTTCGAGCAGGAAGTTCATTCCCATTTCGCAAATTTCGAGAGTGGTGTGGCGATGCCCAATTTCTTTGCACGAGTGAAGCCCGGCGCGTCCAACATGTCAGAACCTCAACGGTAATGTTTACCAACGGGCTCGCTTCACTACTCTCGACATGCACAACAAGACATATATGGCAATGTATCTTTCCATGTTCAAGCGGAGGATTCAGTCTCATTTGTTCAGAGATTCTCTAAAAAAAAAAGAAGAAAGGTTCCAGAGATACGTTACGTGGTTACCTGATTCATCGGCCCTTCGCTCTCCACCACCCAACGTATGAATGAATCTTCCGCCAGAACATCGAAAGATACACCGCCATATTTTTTGTCCTTTGTGCATGCCGCCCCCGCTTCTGGATTCATGTTGCCCGTTGATAAGGTTTGTGCATGCCGCCCCCGCTTCTGGATTCATGTTGCCCGTTGATAAGGGCGGTTTCTTTGGTCCGATAGTGTCAGCACACGGTTTCTTCTCTCTCTCTCTCTCTCTCACACACACACACACACACGCACACACACCGAAAAGAGGCATGGCGCACATTGCGCACCTTGCAGGGGTAGCGCGTCCCCATGCATTGCGCGCACGGCGCACCTCGTGCGTGTGCGCGCGCACATGCGCGCGCGGTGTCACCGCGCGCATTCCGCACGGCGCACTGCACCGCATCGCGCACCGCTCCAGTGCGCCGCAAGTATGGTTAAGACAAAGAGCAGATGAGCCCTTCATGTCTATGGATGTTCAGGGAGGTTGCAGGCAGCGATGAACAGCAAAATAGCAATTGTTCCCTTTAACCGCACACCCAAACAATCAGACTTACTGCACGGACCGTTCTGACAACACAGACTCACTGCACGGACTGTTCTGACAACACAGAGTTACTGCATGGATCGTTCTGACAAGGCAAACCGACCCTCTAGGACTGACAGGTTTAACTGGACAGACAACAGATCTGGCACGGCAGAATATAACAGGACAGACCAGCAGACCAAACAGAGACTGCAGACACAGCCTGTGCACACGCTCAAGAATCACAGTCAACTGCAGGCAAGGTAAGAGGGAAAGTCAAACAGTTGACAACCCACTGATGACGGCCAGACTGACAAACATCTGGTGACCTCTGGACAGGCCTCAGAGTGAGGGACCTGACAGACCAGTTCTGACAGACTGAAGCTAACGCCAGAGGGACAGGTTGCCGAAACAAACTCGCTCAATCATGTCTTGATTGGAGATTGCCGCCGGTCAACTTTGACCGCACGTTGGCACTGTCGGCCAGCGCCCAAACTGAATGCTTGCTGCAAGTTCCAATCGATACCACAATCGAATCGCCAGCACTTCTGCAAAATTTGACCCTCAAGCGGTCATCCAAAACCAGTGGCTGGCCAGGCAGGCTGAGCCTGCCACTTGAGGATTGTTGTGCCCTCAGGTCACTGGACGGCTAATTAGGGTTGACGTCCCAGTTAGTGTCGGGGGCAACTAAAGCCAAAAGATCCTCTTTTTTGTTTCTCTTCTTTTTTTTTCAAACTCGCTTTCTCGCCAGTGCCTGCCAATCAATCGACAGATGTCACTGCCAACGTTGTTGAAGACTATGGGGCACTGCCCCAAACTGCCAACCGCCAGCCCGACAGATGTCGGCCACTAATTAATCCCGTGGCTCCGATACGAACTGTTATGTGCCTGATTGAAACGAGATACAGCATGGCATCCACACGTTCCCATACACATGTGCAATGACAAGGCATCTTGGAGAGACCAAATCATGCAACACCAGATGAGAGAATACACAGCCGAAGCACTTGGAACCAAAATAGAATTGAAACTAATCCGTTCTTATTATAATCCCCCGCTCCCTCAAGCGAATCAACACACTGTTTTCCCAAGAATCCCAACAACGTTATTAACAACACCCAGGAACCAACTATTACACTGTTTCATCATCAGCGGGTTCTTCTTCTTCTTCCTTCCTCGCCACCAAGCTCAAGCTATGGTGCACACAGTCACCCAAACCATCTAGCCTGCCCACACTAAACCACCCTCCTGCATCCGACACAACACCTGGCAGCAACATCCAATCCCAGGTCCAGATGAAGGGCCCACTCAGCACGGGAGCGCAGCTCGGAGGATGAAGAACAAGAGCACCACCACGATGAAGATGGAGACCTGCCACATTGAAGAAGACACGTGAACCATGCTGCTTTGATGGCAGCTGCAAAACCCCCAACAGAACAGAAGAGGGACGGCGCCACTCATCGCTCAGGGCCTGATACTCTGCGCTGTCCGATGATGTGGTAGCTGGCTGCCCCAGCTATGGCTGTCAGCGTCTCAGCAAGATGAGGATGCCTGCGCTAGGGACACAACGTAGCAACCTCCAGCAGTCCTTCCAGCAGCACTTCCTGAAAAAAAAAGACGAGGCAGAACCCGGTTTCCTTTGCCTTCGACACTCTTGTAGACTCCTGCTTGCACTCACTCGAAAGCCTACAGGCTAGGACCGAATCTAGACCTAAAATGGGCAAAAGGGAAGAAAAGAAACGACCTACAACTCAAGGGCGGAAAAGGACAAAACAGAAAGGTCCAGTAGTTTTATGACTACTTTACAGAGACTCTCACAATCAGACTTAGGGATCGAGCCCAGCAGGGCGAACACACACAAAGAAACACACAGCCACAGTACAGGTCACGGGATCAAGTCCCAGAACTCAAAACCAGACAAGACAGATAGTAGTGTACAGCCCGTATGACACTGCAATTCATTGCATTGGAATAGACTGTTTGAAGAGGCCCGAAAGTTGAGAACACGGCCAGAGGATATATATTGTCACATAACAATGAACCCAAAGAACGCACTTTGCGAAACAAACGGTAAAGGTTGAAAAACAGGACAAAGATCAGGGGCACACTGAAACCATTCATTCTTCTTTTAACTCCCCCTTCACCGTGCCTCTCACGTACAAGGCTCGCCACCCGCATTTTCGTGTCCCATAACGGCCCACTTGTACGCTGTGAGAAAGAGGCAGAGTAAAGCGGGAGGTGATAAACTCAGGGAAGAGAGATGAAGAGAACACAGAGAGAAAAAAGGGGGAAGTAAGGGAACGTACGGAGCATGGAATGAAGATGAAGGCAAAGGAGAGGATAAGAAAAACCTCAAGAATGAGTCTGTCCTTGACAACAGAGAGGACACACATTGTAATTGGGCACATGGAACCCTTCTCTCTGACTGAGTAAACAGCACAGTGTAATTCTGATTAGTCTGTTACTCTGCGCGTGAGCACTGGTCTGAATTTTATTTTATCTTTTTTTCTGTGAAAAGAATTGCCGAGATGGGTGACTCCAAACCCTCAGGCGGTTCTGGGAAAGGCAAGGATCGTGAAATTCCCAAAACTGCTCTGGAGCTTGAGATTGAGATGCAGAGACCACGAAAGAGGCTTGAGTGGCTGCTGAAAGAGAAGGAGACAAATGACATGAGGACTCGGGAGGTGACTGAGAGGGCTGAATTGGCTGACTACTCCCTGAGGGCTGCATCTGATGAAAGATTCAATGAGACCCACAGGAAGCTGGCTGCGTGGATCCATTTGGAGTTCATAACAGTCAGAGATGTCCATACAGCCTGGATGGACATGATCTCTGAGGTGGAGGACTGCCAGACCCAGATAGAGGTCAGGCAGACCTCCCTCTCAGAGTCTCCTCCAGCAACGCTGGCCTGCTTGTGATGCACAACCTCATGCTCCGCACAGCGTTTCATACCGAGGAGACGCTGATCAGAGTAACTGGGGCGTGGCCGAGGCATGCTGGCAGGCGGGGAATAATCGAACATCGCTCCGCCGCGGTTTTTGGGAGCACACATGCCCTAAAGTGTCATCCACAAAATAATGGTCAAGGGGAAGAAAAAGGAAAGGTGCTGCATCTATTCGCTTCTCTTGCGACAGGTTCACACCAACCTTACTGCAGGGACTCAGGAAGCAGAGACCTCCTAGGCATCTGAGTCAGGACGGGAGGTCCGTTCGATTGACCGGGGAACGTGTTATCTGACAGGGGTGGGGCTGGCGGTGCCCAGGTTGGAAATCTCTTCGGAAGACCTCCCGTGTTATGGGTGAGGTCTGGGAAACGAACTGAACCTTTGTACCTCATCGCCAGTCTCCGCCAGGAACATAAGTTTTTCCCAGTCGTCACCAACGACAGTGAAGATGAGGCTTCCACGTGGTGTGGGCCGTTGACAATGGGAGCATCGTCGAATCCGTGTAAGGAAAGATCAATGATGGGGAAGAAAATCGATTGGTCAGAATAAACCCACTCCCTCCTATATGGCAAGCCTTAGCGGATTGTAAAGATGAAGCCGGTCGACTCACAATAGTGTCCTCCGCACGTTTGCATCGCAGTACACATCATCTTCATCTGCGATTGGGAAGGGCGGGAGATCGCTGTGACAGATCGACGCGAGGTTCTAGCACGGGCAATTACCCGCGCTCGCGTTCAGCACAGCAGACCTTGACTCCAAATCCCAAACATCCCTATCATCCCACTTATCAAACATGCAAGCTCAGACCACGAGGTCGTCAAGTCAAAAATCGTCACCGTAGCAAAAATGGCGGGCGGGCCGATAAAATGCGAACGCCCAACGTCCCCGGTTACTGGCTATCAACCCAAGTGAGCGGAGAAACCGACACGTGGCGGTTGTTGCACGAGAGGAAAAGGCTGGCGACGATCTCGCGCACACCCTAGGTGAGGAGATCGGTAGTTCGTGAGAGAACAATGGGATTCAACACTCGTGTACATGCAAGCAGAAGTTCAAGACCCAGTGCACCCCAGAGCCACATTCATGTGCGCAAACACACTCAAAACCATTGCTCCACGGTTTTGCACGTACATTCACTGACTTTCTGACAGCGAAGCATTCAGCATCCACAGACAATCACAACCAATGTCATGCATGCATTTGAGTATCCACACCTAGTTTGAGCATTATTGACGCATCTACAATGCAGCGATGGAGAACAAGCTAGCCCCTCGCTATCTCATCAAGAGTGGCACCCCGCGTGCTTAGCCACCAACCCAATCCCAATGTGAACCACGAGGCCCTGCCGCTAGCCACGTTCTTGTGGCGACTATTGCTCAGTCCCTCTGACTGCCTTACCCCAAGTCTACCGCTAGTTCCACCCCACGCCGTCACTCCGCCCCTCGGGAATGCCGAGCCTGTTCGGCACCGTGGTCTTCGCGCATAGCTTGTCTGCAACATTGCGGCTGAGATCAACGCGAGATAGGGGAGGGGGCTGCGAGAATTTATAGCGTGGAAGGCGGGGGGGCACCTGCGTGTGATGCGGGTAACGAGAGGTGTAGATGAGTAGGACAGAAGAAAGAAGAAGGTTCTAGAAGGATCGAAGAAGGCGGCGTGATAAAAAAATTCGTTCAACTGAAGTGGTCGCTCAAGCTGTGCACGTAAGTTCGCTTTTGTAGCATTGATCCGCCATCCCAACCTACGACCAATCAATCAAGCCGAAAAGTAAGGGGAGGGTCAGACGAAGAGTTGGGGGAAGACGAAGGGACATGCATGGTGGAGCGCTTAGCAAGAAGGGAAGGTGGCGAGCGCATCCAAAGTGGAAAGCGAGTGCGCGCGGTAAGCAAGAATGCAAAAATGACTGCGCGCTCTAGTATGAAGGAAGTTTAAATGTTGACAACTAAATTTCATAATTGTTTCTTGAATTCCTTTGCGTGGTCGCTAATCGTCTGCGTGGGGGACTAATTTGAACGAGGATAGGGGCAATTTTGAAAGATGCGTGCATTTAATCCCCAAAATTGAAAAACGGACCGCGCTTTCTTTGATCATCTGAGATCCGTGCTTTGGGGCTTACTTTGGGTTTTACTCTGAAGGGTACGTGTAGCCGCGAAGTATGAATCATGGCTTATCACATGCTCGTAAGCCCCCACCTATTACTCCACCCAAATTTCTCCCCATTCACATGCATCATCCTCCTCTGCTGCAACCACCCTAGTTAGTACACCCAAAAGCTGACCTGCTAATCCTCCCAAGGAGAAGAAACCGTACTGAATGGTTACCTTTGGATCAAGACCTGCAGGCTCATTTATGATTGAACCTAGGTACCCCAAGGTGTCCCAGCCTGACAAGTTCACTAGGGATGACCCCAAAGTGGACGTGTTAAACTGGGTGGCCTCTATAAAGTCCTATTTGAGGGGGCTTCACCTGTCCAAAGGTAGGTAAGGTCACAGCAAGAGTGGCCTTCATGGGAGGGTCTGCACTTGAATGGGCTAACTCTGAGGCTAGCAAGTCTTAGAAACAGCCTACTGACTGGGCTGCTGCAGTAAGGTTGGATGGTTCCAGGACTTGCAAGCAAGGTTTGCAGACAAGGGAAAGACCCTAAAGGCTGCAAATGGGTTGGTTGGCCTTGGCCAGGCCAAATACAGGGGTTCCCTGACCAAACTCTATGCAGAGTCCGAGCGCCTTACCTCCACTCCTGGCTTGTCCATGTTTGAAGAGGCCAAGTTGACATGGTTTCTTAGGGTAACACTTGAGAAGTACACCATGGCACCTCCTCTTCCATGAGTTGGAAGAAGGAAAAGGGAGGTAAAAATTGGTTGTGAGACGGCGCATCGTAAAAATAGGAATAAAAAATTATCTACAGAAGAGTTAATGCCCAATGGATTATTGGAACCATATTGATGTAAAGCAGCAATATGAAGAATACTAGCACCTGCAATTATAAAAGGAAGTAATGAAGACTAAAAAAGCGATTGTTAACCTAAACCATCTAATTGCTGATATGGCTCGGTTTCCGAACCATACATGAGACTTTCGCCTCATATGGCTCTTCTCAGAATCTATATTTATATTTGCTCTTTCTTATGGTATGGATTTAATTCAAATGTTTTTGTAACCTTAGACTCACCAGGCTGCTCAAATGCTGGCCCGGGCATTGATGCCCTCACTAGGGTCACTCAGTTCTTGGGATAAAGGCCATCAGGTTCTAAGGGTCAGGCAAACGTCCAAGTGGTCCTCAACAACAGAACCTTCCCAAGTTTGGCAAGTGCCCAGCAAGTCTCATGGATGCTTCCTCTTTGCCTTGGAGAGATCTGAAGATCCATGGAGTTGGATAAAAGAGGAAGGATAGGGGGGGTTTGTTTGAGGGGTGGGGGCAACCACTATGTTAAGGATTGCCATAACTAAATCACAACAACTGCAACCATTCAAAAAACTAGTTAGGACAACGGAGGTTGCAGCCAACTCTGTTGAACTGACTTCCTCCCTACCGGGAGAGGAATCAACATCTGAGCCTGATTTTTGTGAGGCTGCAAAGGGCTCAATGTTCTCATACGTTGAACCCTTTATTGATGAGCCCTTATTAGAGGAGGAAAGTGACCAACTAATTTTTATCTCCCGTTGAAGGAGAAGAAGAAGAAGAAGATATCATAACTAATCACGTTGAAGGCTCAAAATTGTGAGGCTGCAAAGGGCTCAATGTTCTTTTACGTTGAACCCTTTATTGATGAACCCTTATTAGAGGAGGAAAGTGACCAACTAATTTCTCTTCATCTCCCGTTAAAGGAGAAGAAGAACAAGAAGAGATCATAACTAATCATGTTGAAGGCTCAAATTAACAGAACTAGAACAAAGGCCTTGCTTCACTGTGGAGCAACCAGGAACTTCATTTCACCTATTGGACTGGGTCTTAAGGTTTCAGACCTTGAGCATCCTCTGGAGATTCAGGCAGGTAACTCACAATTTGTTTTAGTCAAAAAGTGGTCAAAAATGTATCAGTCACCTTTGATGAAAAAGGGGAACTCAAACAATCTTTGAATTTTTATGTCTCCCTCACCTCCCCTTTGATCTGGTTTCCAGTTTGCAGTGGCTGAAAGGCACTAATCCTTCAATTGACTGGGCCTTGCCCAATTTTCAATTGAGGGGGGCCCAATCAGTTGAAGAACTAACACGGTGAGTGAAGACAATGTGTCCTAGCCATTGATCACCATCCTAAGACAAGCTGTTACTGCCTGAAAGTCAGGGAGTTTTACAAGTTGTCGAAGGAGACTGACCATGAGAATTTGTTTGTGGATTATGTCTCTCAAACAGATTCAGACTCCTCCCCTTCTCAAATCGATCTTTCCATTCAACAGGGGGTTGATGAGTTCGCTGATTTGGGTCAGGAGCCTAGTGGACTTGTGCATAGGCAGACCAAGCACCACATCCAAATTCTGCCCGAGTCTACCCGTCCCAAGGGAAGAGTCTATAGAGTGTCACCTGCTAAACTGGACGAGTTGAGGAAGCAGTTGGAATCCTTAGTAGAAAAGGGATGGATCAGGCCTAACCCATTTGAGTATGGGGCACCAGTTCTCTTTGTTCCAAAGGGAAGTGGTGAGCTCGTGATGTGCATAAGCTACAGAGGCCCGAAGAAGATCACTAGGAAGAGCTCGGAGCCTTTGACTAGGATCGGTGACTTGTTGGACATAGTGCAGGGCTGCAAAGTCTTCAACAAAATTGATCGAAATCCGGGTACCATCAGATCGAAATGGCTGAAGAGGATGTATACAAGACAACCCTTGAAACCCGGTCTGGCACCTATGAGTATCTGGTCATGCCATTTGGTATGTGCAATGCGCCAGATACCTTCCAGATTGAAATGAATTGCATTTTTAGATCATATTTGGATGAGTTTGTTGTGGTGATCCGTGCTGGTCATCTCAAAAAGATTCTGCAGATTCCGAGAGAGAATAAATACAAAATCAATAAAGAAAAGTCATCTTTTGCTACCTTTGGGACGAGTGATTTTTGCGAATGACCACTCCCGAGAATCCTCTAAGGCTGCTGATGTTAGGGACTGGCCGCAACCACAAACAGTCAGAGATGTGAGGTCTTTCACGGGTCGTACATCCTAATATAGACAGTCCATGAGGAACGTGTCTACTATTGCCACTCCCCTGACAAACCTGCTAGCTAAGGATGTTTCTTTTAGATGGCTCCATGTCAATTGGCTATCTCCAAACTGAAGAAAACCTTGACCCTAGCACCTGTGCTGAAACTACCTGACCCTACCTTGCCATTTGTATTCACTACGGATGCAAGTCAATATGTAGTTGATGCGGTTCTTCAACAACCTTGAAACCAGTGGAATTCGTGAGTACGAAGATAAAGGTACAAAAAATTTCGGTTTCCACCTATGAGAAGGAACTTTATACTCTTGTCTGTCTTCAAACAGTGGAAACATTTTCTTGCTTGGGAGACACTTCAAGATCTACTCTGATCACTCCACCTTGCAATGGATGAAGAGCCAAGGTGAGTTAAATGATAAGCTGGCGAGGTACATTCAATTCATAGATGGCTTTGACTTCGAACTGAAGCACAAAAAGGGGTGCTATAATAGGGTGGCTGATGCATTGTTATGAAGATTTGATCCTTTTGCTTCCATTGTCAATACTTACTCTTTTGCTGATTCCACCAGGCAGGCCATTGCTGATGCGTTGCCTCAGGACCCAGTCTTTGGACCCATCCTTGCGAATCTACAGACTGACCCAATTCTGAGCCATACTATGCCTTGACTTCAGGCTTGCTGTACACAGTCAGCGAGGGGGAAGAGTGTCTGTGTATCCCTAATGATTGGAAAATCATTACTCGTTTGATTTCAGAGAGTTATGATGCTCGTGGTCACTTCCGAGTTCTTAAAGACGTATGCTGCCCTGACCCAATGTTTCCATTGGTCTTAGATGAAGGACAATATCCTGCACTTGGAGACCTGTGAGTTGTGCCGAAGGAACAAGGTCCACAGGTGGCCTCCTATGGGACTACTTAAACCTCTACCTATCCCTAATGGTCTAGGTGAGTCTGTGTCCATTGACTTCAAAGATTTGGGCAAGACCACGTCACGTGGGATGAGACAAGTAATGGTTTGTATCGATAGATTCACCAAGTATGGTGAGTTTATCCCCTCTAAGCATCGGTGCCCATCCTCCATTGTCAGTGACAGAGATCCCATATTCTGCAGCGATGACTGGCAGTCGTATTGCAAATACTACCTTCATTGCAGACTGGAGATGACCTCTGGGAGACATCCCGAAACCCCAATGGACAGGCTGAAGTGATGAACCAGGTCCTGTTGCAGCTGCTGCGTCCTGTGATTACACCTGATCAATAGGACTGGGACAAACATCTGTCCAGGGCAAAACTTATGTATTATACAGCTTTGCCACCGACCGTGACAGCCTATGGATGATTTGAGAAAGACCTAAAGAAAGGGTGAATCAATATGTTCCAGGCCAGAAGAGGATGATCGAACAGGCTAACAAGCATCGCTCTCCCTCTACTATACGGCCAGGTCACCGGATCTGGGTGAAAAGATCCGAGCTAACTGGCGAACACCATATCTTAAGAAAGTTGTTGCCTGTTTACTACTGCCCATGGAAGGTGCTTGATACTAAGGGGGCAAATCCATTTGGACCTTCCTACGTACTTGCTGTACCTCACATCAAGATCTATCCATTCTTCCATGCTTCAAAGCTGCTGCCTTCCAGTCCTGCTGATGCATTTCCTAACTGGCCACCGCAGTTCGGACCTCCTCTCCTTGGAAAGGGATTGAAGTCGAGAGCATAGAAGACCAGTGGGGCACAGAACCTGATTGTGAAGATCCTTTTCCATCCTCACACAGTGGACCGATGGTTCATAAGGAAGGAACTTCTCAAGTCTGCGAATTCAGTCGTGCGCGCCTATGAGGCTGAACAGAAAGGGCAACCTCTCAGACGCTCTCCTCGTGGACACTCCTAGCATGGGGTCCTTGCTTCCTGGGAGGGGAGGAATGCATGCAGTGTTATGCGGGCTGTATGCTACTTCTATCTGCTTTTGTCTGGTTTTGAGCTCTTCGAGACTTGATCCGGTGACCTGTACCGTGGTTGTTTGTTTCTTTGTGTGTGTGAGCCTTGCTGGGCTCGATCCCTTAATCTGATTGTGAGAGTCTCTGTATGTTCTGTCCTTTTTGGCCCTTGAGGTCGTTTCTTTTCTTCCCTTTTGCCCATTTGAGGTCTAGATTCGGTCCTAGGCTATAGGCTGTTGAGTTGGTGGAAGCAGGAGTCTACAAATGCATGGTCTTTTGTGGTGAACGTTCTTCCTTATTTTGGCCTGCAACCGACATGCCAATTGTTGGGGGTGTATAGTGGGTATGCTCAGTGCCAGCCGTCGTGGCTATTTTTGTATGGAGAATGCCGAGCTAGGTCTTCCATGTGGTCGTCAACCTCATCTTACAATGTATGTCATCTCTGTCGTAACCTTTTCTTATCCTCCCCTTTGCCTTCTTCATTAAACACTCTGTACTTTCCCTTACTTCGTCGTTCTTTGTTTGTTTTCTCTCCATCTCTCTTCCCCTTGTTTATCCCCTAGCCTTCGCTTTGTGGCGTTCTCACAGCATACAAGTGGGCTGTTATGGCACACGGGGATGTGTGGTGCTCGTGCTCAACTTCGTCAACGTGGCGAGCCTTGTACATGAGAGGCACAGTGAATGGGGAGTTAAAAAGAAGAATGAGAAAAGTGAATGGTTTGGGTGCCCCTCATTGTTGGTCTTGTTTTTTTTTTTTTAATTT
>BFEA01000811.1:276299-291570 GCA_003427395.1 Chara braunii | reverse complement strand
GGTGCTCTCTCTCTCTCTCTCTCTCTCTCTCTCTCTCTCTCTCTCTCTCTCTCTCTCTCTCTCTCTCTCTCTCTCTCGTGCTTGCTCGCTCTCTCTTTTGCTTGCTCGCTTGAGCCTTTGTGCACACCAAAAAGGAAGCATCGGAGGTTGAACCTTGACAGTCTGCCCAAGATGCATCTGCGTGCGCGTGTGTGGCGTCATGTTCGCCTTACACAACTCCATAAAAAAAGGGTTTGACTATGCCAGACTGAACCAAGCACCGATTCCACGATGCACGTAGCACCGTTGCATTTAGGACGAAGCGTGGATCCCACAAACCAATCGCAGATGCACGTAGCACCGAAACCAAACCAAGCACGGAGTAGCACGAAGGAGCACAAATGCACCCAGTAGCACCTAGTACCACGAAAGTGGCACCGAAGCATGAACCAAACACAACCAAGCACGAAGTACCAAGCACTGAGAGAAAGGAAGGGAGAGGGAGAGAGAGAGAGGGGGGAGAAAGAGAGAGGGGGGAGAGAGAGAGAGGGAGAGGGAGATCCGCAGAGAGAGCGAGAGGGTTACGGTAGGCAGGTCGTAGGCAGGTTGCATGGATCGTGTAGGCTGTAGGTAGGTCGCCTAGGTGGGAGTAGGCAAGTCATTAGGTCGCGTAGGCAAGACCGTAGGGCACAAAGTACCAAGAACGACGTATGTAGGACAGTTGGTCGTGTAGGGCAGTAGTTTGTCGGGTACGGTGGGCAGTAGTTTGTCGGGTACGGTAGTAGTTTGTCGCGTAGGGCAGCCGTTGCGCGAAGTCAGACAGCCCTCGTTCGAGGCGAACAGGGCCATGGCACTGCCCCGGAACGGGCCCTCTTCTCAACGGGCGTGCCGATCCGGGCCGCCGATGGCCCTGATTTCCGCACGATCTTAAGACTTTAAGATCGCGGGTCGATCCAGGTCGCGTGGCAAAGTGGAAGGTCTGGATCGTCGCGCGATCTTAGTCTTAAAGTCTTACGATCGCACGGAAATCCGGGCTGTTGGCCGGTAGGCCGTGGACGGCCCGGATCGGCCAAATGTTGTACGCCAAATAGCGATTTCCATAAGTGTAGGGATGTTACCACGACCACGAGACTGTGAAACTGTCTGTAGGAGAGTCCCCAGCACTGTCCTTTTCTGCAGTCATCAGAGATCTGAGTGCCGTAGTGCTGCAGACAAATCAGATCGTTCTCATAGAGGATGTTTATGTGCCGAACTTCTGACAATTTGGTCTGGAAGAGCGTTTGCTGATATCAACCTCACTGGCAGTGACTACTGCGTGTACGAGTGGTTGCTCAAAGTGTCGTGCCAGTTTATGGCAGAGTTGCCTCCTGCCAGTTTGCTGAAGCTATTGTCTTAAAGCAAATGAGTCCCAGTCATTGTGAAGGGTGCAATTGGTGGTGAAAATGTACTGGAATTGAAAATGTAATTGTGTGTTTGTTTGTGCAGCACAAGCAGAAGTCCGAGTTGGAACAGAGGACAGGGTGCTGCTAGAAATGGCAGTGGCCCTAACTATGGACCAAATTTACGACGGGAGCATCCATGGTCAGAAAGGGAGAAGAAACGGTAAGCGAAGGACTTTAATGGCAAGCTGTAGGACTTAATGTCAGGCTGTCATTATTACACGCCATTCCTGAGGTTATCCTCTCCCTCATGCCAAACATCCTCTCAGCATTCCTTAAACTGTCATCTTCCAACCTCCTTGCTGTTAATCTTGAAACTACGTCCGTCACTGCTCTGGACTTACCAATCAACAAATCTATTCATCCCCCATCTGTCTTCGGTGTCCTTTCGTGAATATTCCAAATGTCTTTGCTGCTTTGTTCTGAGAATGTCGTCCTTTTCTTGGTAAGAAACTTCTTCCTCTCCTATTTCTGGTTTTCAGGCTTCTCTGGCTCCATGACTTCAGAATTGATGTCTCCAAAACCGTAGAAACCTCTAAACGACACAAGGGGCCCGTCTGTGCCATTAGCCGTTTGGCCACGGAACAGCCCGGATTGCAGGCCAATCACCAAAATTCATACCGCCCCATGATCTGGACTGTTCGTGCTCATGTACACCGTGGATTGCAGTCCAATATGAGTTTTCAGTGATTGGCTGCAATCGGGCCTTCCATTGCGTGAAAGGCCCAGATTGCAGGCCAATCTGAAAGTTCAGTGACTGGCCTCCGACCTGGGCCTGTTCCTTGTTGCAAACAGCCAAGATCACAGGCCGACATGGGAGGGCACAACGGGCCTACATGAAAAAAGTTGCCGCACACTATGGCCCTTCTGCTGCCTGATGGCGCAGACAGCCCATATCCAAGCATTCTGCGAACCCCAAAGCAGCCGCCACGTGATGCCGCAGCTGGATGACACCAAAGCAGCTGCCACACACCCCTGCCCTCCTTCCTGCTGTCACAGAGAGAGAGAGAGAGAGAGAGAGAGAGAGAGAGAGAGAGAGAGAGAGAGAGAGAGAGAGCAGAGTGCCCTCCTTCCCCTTTCTGACCATCCAGTGCCCCATTCGTACTTCGCAAAATACAAATCTCTACACCCTTATGCTTACTGAACCCCTTGTTGTTCTCCGAAGTCTTTACCACCCCTTTTGTGAACCCTCCCATCTATGGCTCTCTTCCTTTGCTGCAGAAAGTGTGCTTGCTCCCTTTTCTAAACCGCCCGTACCCCTCCTCAACCCTCTCTCCAAACCTTCCCATTTCTGAACCCCGTATGTTTGTCAAGCACTGTCCGTGGAGCATTACAAATGGCATGACTGTTCAGTCTCTGAATAGAATTACGAATAAATAGTGGAACAGAAGGCTAACACAAGATGGCTTTCTTGCTTTCGGCCTTGTTATTTTCAGAAACGGGACCGAGGATTGGCAACATAAATGGCAGCAGTAAACGTAGTTCGCAAGTGTTATGCACTTATGTAGTGTTGAAGGCTATCCAATTCAAAAGGTGGCATGGTCCTCACCGGACATAGAGTAAATGTATTTGTTTTTTATTCCAGGTCATGTAGAAACCAATTTTGTTTACAGTGGATGTTCAAGTCCAATTGTGCATTACCGATCGGATGTAGGCTCGGTATTTTCATCAAAGGTCAATGTAAGACGACTTTAGGATTAAACTAATTTAGTATTATGTCTACTTGTCCTTCGGGACATCCTTTAAAATTGTAACGATACAGAAAATATTAGCATGACCCCCGCGCAAGGATGACACGCATAAATTGAGAAATGGTCCAAATTTGAAAACAAACTATTATGTCTACTTGAGCACAGCATGTGCTTGCAAGTATGTTCCCAAGCGATTGTATAACACCACCTTGCGAAGGCATCATACCTTTCCTCGCTGAAGCACAATGCCCATTTTCTACCAGTTCTCTTGGGAGTTGAACGTTTGGAAGGCTTTCTGTTTTTGAAAACAATACTTCTCAATTTCGGGATTCCATTGTGGGCTAGGAACAAGTGATCAACCCAGTGTCGGTTTGATTGGGCACAGTAGGTTTGTGTTTGCAACTGCGGTTTGTGTTTAAAGGTGCAAAATTGGCTTCTGAATGTTTGAGCTAGAGGGACGGAAAATGGTAGGATGGCGAATATAAATCGAGTGGTCCAAAAAAAGAAGAGGAAAAGGGTAGGAGATGATGATCATTCCTCCAATGTTGATTCTGAAAGTGAGTTTTGTCTTTGTGCAGCTATCAAAGTTCATGGAATGAACACAATGACCGGGCCGAGTGGGTTGATCGGGGTGATCCCGCTGAGCGAGGCGAGCGAGGTGAGCGGGGTGTGAGGCTTGATAGGACTGAGCGAAGTGATAGGGAACCCCGAGAGTTCAAACAGAGGGAGGTTTCGGAACTTCGGCGAGCTGTTGGTGAGAAGCGCAGTTTTGCAGATATGGAAGGGAGTACAGAAAGGAGAACTGAGCGGTATGATCGCGAGAGTCCAATTCAAACAAGGCCTGTGCGTTATGAGCGCGAGAGTCCAGTGCGTAACAAACATGAGCGAGAAAGAGCACCATCTCCTTGGTATGATGAGCAGGAAAGCTCCCCTGTTGGCAAGCACAGGCAAGCTGGCAGATCTGTACAAGAAAAGCCACCCAGGGCCAGGATCGACAGTGGAAAGCCCCATACTGGTCGCAGTGAGAGGTCTGGCGGAATTAGAGGTGGGGACAAAGGCGAGGGAGAAGACGTGAATGAGCGGTCACATAAGAGGGAAAAAGTGAGGAGAATTGAGGCAGGTGTTGTAGGTTCGAAGCGTGCCAAAGAGACTGAGTCAGACCCAGAGTACGAGGGTGATGGTTATGAAGATAGGGGGCAACATTTTGACTATGTTGAGCCCCCACCTCTGGAGGAATGCGGCCCTCAACCAGAAGAAAGCGATGCAGAAATAGAGGAAGAGCGGGTAAAGCGGATTGAGAAGTGGAGAGGGATCAAGCAGGCAAAGGATGCTCAAGAAGATCCGGAGCGCTATAGCTCCCCTCTGACAAGTGAAGAAAGACGCGCTGCAAAGCAACGGAAGAAGGAAGAAAAACGAGCTAGGAAAGCAGCAAGGAGAGCCAGGAGGGAAGAGAGGCATAAACGGAAAGCTTTAGCAGCAGAAGCAACCGCAGCCATGACCAGACATATGAAAGAAGAGTCTGAGGCTGTTTCCTTGGAAAGAAACCATGGGAGTGACCAGGATGGCGATGATGGGTATGTAAGCTCTGAGGGGGAAAAGGAAACTGAAGAGAGGAGAAAGCGGTATGAAGAGATGTTGCGGAGCAAAGCGCTAGAGTCCCTGAGGGCCGCAAAGGCTGGACATTGATGTCACTGAGTGCTGATCAGGGGCTTCACAGTACCTCTCTTTCGGAGAGGCTTGCAAGAGTCAGTCAAGTAATCAGAGGGAAAAACAGGGATGAGGGAAGAGTGTGAGTGTGAGTGTGAGTGTGAGTGTGTGTGTGGGTGTGTTTGTGTGTGTGTGTGTGTGTGTGTGTGTGTGTGTGTGTGTGTGTGTTTGTGTGTGTGTGTGTGTGTGTGTACTCTGACGTTTGAGCGCGGTAGTCTGTACAATTTTAGCAACAATCTGGTCTGGCAGCTGCCGCTCCTCTAAGCTCGTCTTTATTCCTGCTTGCAAATTCCCCTCTTGCAGCATTGTTATGTATTTGCCTGACTTTTCATTCTCCAGGGCAGTTGTTGCCCATCTTGAAGGAAACATTGTCCTATCACGTATGCAGGAAGCATGTGTCTTTTGTACGGTGTCCAATGGTCATCTCTGTTTCTGGATTTTAAAAAATTCATTGGTCATGCGTGAATTGTTGCTTCCGCCAGTGGACATGGTCTTTATGAGGCTTGGCCAATTGTTTAGTTTTCATCACAATGATTCTCCTTCTACACCCCTGTGCACCTTTTTATCCAACTTGGCAAGTCTGAAAATTTCACGACTATATCACGAGCATGCTCTCCTGTGGCGGATGGCTGTCTATGAATGTCCAATTTCATTTTGCAGGGTTGGCATGTATGTTCAGGGAAAACGACATGGATCCAGAACTGAATCGGCGGAGTGAAAAGAAGAGGGGTTGAAGCTGTGTGTGCAAAATTGTTTGTCAGGGAAGAAGAGCAGCATTGTCTGCTACTTTCGATACTTGATCGAGGTAGGAAATCTCTTGTGGTTCTTGCTTGATATGAGCCTGCATCCTTGATTTGGTAATGTTCTTTCATGCTGTCTGCTACTTCCGAAATTTGATTGGGATAGGAAATCTCCGTTGGTCATTGCTTGATATGAGCCTTCACCTTTTCTTTGGTAACATACTTTCAGTAGGAAGTCAAAAACTGCTTATTTCTTGAAGTTCCATGTACTTCCCCATACACTTATTCCTTTTGCCATGGTTTTGGCTGTGGTCTGGCACTGATGTGTGGGTCCTACCGTAGACTGTGGACTTCGTTTTCTGGGTGGGGGGATGGAATGCGAGGAATGAGCCCTCGCGGGGCCCTTATCAGACATACAAGTGTTGTGTGTTGCGGCCCCTAGAAAGCCTGTGCCCCACCCTAAGTGAAGGCGGGCCTGAATATTCACGAGAGGCCTGTTTTTGGCAGTTTTTATTATGTGGTGATTCAGACAGTTGCAGCACGCCAGTCGGTTACAGAGCAACGTGAGCCTCCAGGCTGTGTCCAGAAGCAAGCGCTGCACTGTACAGTTGAGCCCAGGGCTGGGCTCAGGTGGCTGCGCCCTGGGCACTCGCTGTGTGAGTCCGACACATCATGGACTGTTCGCGGACCAATGAGAGAGCAGCATTGTCGTCACACATGAGCGAAGAGCCAATGAGAATGCTGCAAACACTTGGAGGCTGGATGGCTGCCTGAACGTTCCTAACTGCATGAGGCCCAGGCCAAAATCTGAAACCGGGCCGGGGCGCAGACACTTCGGGCCAGAAGCAAAGCTACTGGCCCCCCACACACACCTGGCCTGGCCATCCAGCAGCGGGCACACTTTCCATAAAGGAAAGTGTGTGCCCCAGGAAGAGGGGATTCTGGCCTGTGCAGGCACTGGGGCCATGGTGCGTTATTGCCGTGCGAAGATGCGCTATGCAGGCAGGCTGGGGTGTGCACGGGCGCAAAGCGGTGAATAGGGCACTGCGATGGCAGTGGGCGCATGGCGGCCATAGCCGGGCCGAGCGTGCGGGTGCAGGTGTTGGTGATGGTCGTCTTTGGGTAGGAGGTGCATGCAGAGGTGGGGAGTCGGGGTGTGATGAGGGGAGGAGAACACATACCTTGTATGCTGGCAGTCGGCATTGGCGATGACATCAACGTACATTGGTCTTGAACTGCAATTTGATCTGGTTGTGAGAACGTAGATAGGCTAGATATGTGGTAGAGTAGGTTGGGCGCCGAGCGCCGGACAGCAGGAGGGACAGTGTATACTGTGTTGGTGTGACCAAAGTGGCGACATTGACATCGGAGGTCATTGTATTGCTCGTCTTGACTTGGTATTTTGGTGCGTTGTGCTCTCTTCTTGGTGCACGATTATCTGAGCTACTTCGTGATCTTGCAACCTGGTTTTCTGTCTATCGCTCCCGCTCATACTCCTTGCAATTTGGTATCATAACTGGTTCGATAGCCAACACTGACGCTGGTGACTTTGTTGCGCTGACGAAGCTTCTACGCAGTAAGGATACATTGGCGCTGGCTGTTTGGGCGACTCCCGGGTAGGGGAAAGTCTCGACGGAAGCCTGTGGCGACAGCATGGGAGCTGTGGCGACAGCGGATGTATGCGAGATGATGAGAGCATGCTGTCATGACATTGTGGCTGAGGTGGCACTCCATTGCATTGTGTGTGGTACCGAGGCTATGATCGGTCATCAAAATGCACGTCGGCTCAATTGGTGAGAAATGTGTGGTTGGGGCCAGCTATCTTCAGGTATGTTGTTCCCTTACCTTATCTTCCCATCTCAATCTCTTCTCACCGTGAGGAAGTGAGTCCAACTTGACCGTCCTCTTGTGGTTCAGGAGTCGTGAGCGCTCTACCTTGAGAGTCGACATTCTTACTGGTGGGTATCTGGAAGGAGAGGGTGGTACCTCTGAAGGACACTGGTCGAAGCACGGGTCACAGTCACCATGCCAACCCATGGGAGTAGATCACGCATGCTTTGCTGCTTTGTCCTTCTAGCTCTTGCTGCGCTGTAGAGGGAACGTGGACTGACCTATGCGGAACGTCAACCAGACGGTCTATAAAGAACCTCGGGCTGGATCTGATCTGAATACTGGCTGTGATCGTCGTCCTGTCTGCGACGTTAAATAATTCTTGATGACTCTCGAGGCTGTCCTTAAATTGCCTCTTGATTGGCCAGATCAGTCGGATGTAAGCTCGTTGCACGTGTGGATAAATAACGGGCAATGCTGGTCGTAAGCGGGTTCATGGGCACAGGGTTGGGCCTTTGTGCACACGACAGACACTGCTGCTTGATGATGCAAGTCAGGATTGTTGGACACGGGAAGGGAAGGTTCCAAATGATGCTCGTACATAAACACAATTTATTCCCATTTCTGCATACATTTGTGCAAGTGATTTATTTTTATTTTGATTAGTTGAGGTGACGGACTGCTAACACCTTCCAACAGGCATCAAGAATCTGTTGGTTAGTGAGGCCAGCATTGAGTATCACACCTTGGAGTCTTTCAGCAACGAGGCCTTAGACTTGAAGGCAAGGTTGGGAGGGGCTCGGCAGGTAGTTGTGGATGGAAGAAAGAGGAAGACTTGACAATAGTGGAAGAAGAAGGAAAGTCATTCGATGATGGTTGATTCTGATGGAAATCAAACCGAGATAGACAACCTTTTTGAACTTGTGGAGGAGACAGAGATAAGCAGCGAGGAGAGTGCAGAGGGTAGCAACATTGCCGCCCTAACTAAAGGAAAGGCAGCTGGCCGTGGGAAGGGCAGTCAACAAAAGAGTCAGGGCCGGGCACATAACTCAAACAAGACTTTGACTGGGGTTAGGGCTGGCCTGGATCAAGATGTCTAGGGACTGATATTCACGAGGGGCTTGCATAAACTGCGGCGAGTACGGCCACCAGTACTTTAAATGCAAGAACGCGAAGGTCTCTCAAAAGATTGTGCCCAAAGGTGGTTTTGGGGGATCTTTCTCCCAGAGTGGTCCTTCTACGAGCACCACCCAGGGAAACACATCTGGCCAGTAGAAGTGGTAGGTGCTTCTACTCATGCTGAAGTGGGTGATGTACCTTCACCACTTGAGTAGTTGGTAGAAGTTGTTGACTCTTTAGTCACCCCGCAGACGACACTCAGTTAGCTGGTTGTGTTTGAAGCCTTAGAAAACGAGTGGTCGGCAAGGGACCCTCAAGTCTTCGGTGGCATTGTCCAAAGGTCGTAAAGGGGAGCATTTCATTGTAGAAGTCGGTTTAGGTGGCCGCAAGTGTGGTGCGAAGTCGGTGTAGGTGGCTGCAAGTGTGGTGCCTTCGGAGACATTGGCTCCACACGGAACTTAACAAGTCGCGACTACGTTGAGAGACTGCGCCTAGGGGACTGGGTGCATCTTGAGTAGACCTGTAGCATCTGCTCTAGCCAACAAAAGGCGCATGTAAGTCAAGGACTACGTCAAGGATGTGGTTTGGACCTTCTCTTATCGAGGTGGGGAACGTAATCACCAGATTTCCTTCCAATTAACAATGACTTACCTTTTGACATGTTGTTAGGTATGTACCTTGAGGTTGCCAAGCCCCATTTTGACTGGGACTGAAAAAGTAGGTTAGTTGTGACTCCTATCGGTGTATGTATACGGGTTCATTTTATAGTTATGTAATGACCCGCCAAAAACACAGACTGAGAACATTGCTGATTTCTGGGATTTGCCGCTGGAATGAATGCCTTGCTGAAATTCCCGCATTCTGCTGTGGTTTCCAAGTCTGTGTGTGTATGCATGCCTGTCTGAGTGCTTGTCGGCTGAGTGTGTGTGTGACCCGCAAGGGTACTTGTTGGTTGAAAGGCCCCGCAGGGCCGGTACTTACCTGGGGCCGTGACTTTGAGGGTTGCAGCGGAGAAAACACTCAAGTCGCGGGGGTAGGCCCGCGACACTTAGAGCAGCCGGGAAAAACACTCAAGTAGCAGGTAGGTCGGTACCAAAGTAGTGGTAGGAGTGTCAGGTACTGGAGGCCGAGCAGAAGGCAAAAAGTTGGCATTTTAAGAGGCCCAGTAGCGGTAGGATAGAGGTAGTCCGGTACCAGTCCAAGTAGCCCGAGTCTAGGGCCTGTCCGGATCGCAAAGCCTGCAATGATGTTTCCCTCCGAAAGAGAGGAGGTACCGGTTGTTGGGAGGCCGCCCGGCCTAGGAAGTCACCGCCTAAGAGGCCAGTAGGCCGGTATATCTTTTGGAGGAGCAAGTAGCTCCTCATTTGCGGTATGGAAGGATTGGCGACATGATGCTGAGCCAAGCGCTGGACTTGTACAGTGCTGCCTGGAGGTGAAGGGCAGCTGGGCTCTCAGCCTGGCTATGGCGAGCAGCCCAGCCTGAGGAGGAGGAAGAAGGAGGCGAATGAGGAGAGTGGCGAGGTACCTACCTGGCTATGGTGGACACCATCTTCATCACCTTGTTGGGCGCTGCATCTGGAAGGCCCCAGTTGGGGTAGTGCCGCACCAAGGAAGCTCGAGGCAGAGTCAGGCATGGCGGCTTAGTCAGCAGCGGCATAGCTGCTTTGGGTTGTTCTTTGGATAGGAGTGCAGCGCCATAGCTGCTTTGTGTTGTCCTTTGCACAAAGAGGGGCAGAGCCCTCAGTTGTCCGCCATAGCCTAGGCTTGTGAGAGGTGGAGGAAGGGGGGAAGCCATAGCTATGGTGGACCTGTTGTTGTTGTTGTTGTGTCAGCAGTAAGAGGGAACTTCGGATATTGATTTTGGTTCATCCACTCGTTGTTATTATTATTATTTGGAAGAAGAATAAGAATTGAAGTTAAGGAGGAGGAGGAAGGCGGAGAGAGAAGGGTGATTTGTCATTGGTCTTGCTGGTGTACATCTTCTTCGTCTTCTTCTTCTTCTTCTTTCTCTCTTCTCTGGTCTCTATCTCTTTGCAAGTGCTTTCATTTCTTTCGCAATTGGGTGGCATTGTGTTTCATTGTGAATTTGGACTTTGGGAATGACCAAGATCGTAACAATTGGTATCGGAGCGGATTTACTTGCTGGCGAGAGGTGTTAGTCACCCTAAACCTAATTCCGAATTAGGTTAGGGCTAACCTAATCTCGGATTAGGGTTGGGAAGTTAGGGTTAAGAGGGGCAGTGAGGTTTGTGGATACTGCCCCCACGTGGTTAGGTCATGTAGGGTCGACATCAGACCTGACCAGGTTGCTTGTGTGATTGGATGGGGTGGCGAGACACAAAGGAGGCTGATTGGAGTAAGCGAGAGGGAGTAGAGAGTGAGAGGTACTCACACCTGGAATCTGCACTTCAAGAAGACATTGAGTTACTTTTGGGTTTCCCTCAAGAGGGAGGCTTGATCGGAGGCTGCCATATCTGCATAAAAGAGCTGCAAGTTGCTACTTTGGTCTTCATAGATCGACGGAGGATCCGCGTTGTAACAGGGGCTTAGGGAGGCCCTCTTAGTCATGCTAGGACACTTCGTGTAGTGGTAGCTAAGGGTTAGGAGGACCTATGAGAGAGGGGGGTGAGCCATTATCCACCTGTGGAGGCCGGGCCCCATAGGGAAGTGTCGCGTGACCTGGTTATGCCCGTGGGAGGTTGCTTGGTGCTTCATGGGCTGTTGGGGTGTGCTGGGCTCTCTTCCTCTTCTATGCGGTCTTGGTTGTGTGTGTGAGCATGTGGATTGCTTTGTCACCTGATGGATGGATGGATGATGTATCTTGTTCTCAATGACATATCTTTCTACTGTGCATTGTCTTTTCATTTCTGAACGGCTGTAGGGGTAAGTTCTTGCTGAAAGTTGTATTTTCCTTTTCAGTACGGTAGAGGCAGTTTGGGACCGACTTGGTACACCTATCTCGTTGGTCCTGGTCCATGACCTACTTGGCACCTTCTGGACTCAGTGGGACAAGGCCAACCGGACAGGACCTTTAGGACCCAAATGTGTTGCGTTCAACACATCTTTTTGTCGTGCTGAATTTGGAGGAACACACGGCTAGTAAGGACATTCCTTTCAAGGGGATCTTGACTGGTCTTACTGCATGTTCTCACATACTGCCCCGCGTCTGGCTAGACGACCGTTTGCACCCCTCGAAATCTCCGTTGCTGCAAGTAGTTTTCTTCGGCTGACTTATTGTGGTACATGCTCCTTGTCAGATTAGGCAAGAGGCGATCTCCAGCTAATTTGATCGGGCCTGTTCGATAAGTCAGTCCTCTCTTTCGTATTTTTTTTTTAATTATTTGTTTATTTATTTTTATTCTGTTGTGTGAATCCGACTCTCTAAGTCCAAATGAATTGCTACTCCGGTGAGGAGTTCTACCTTCTACTCTTTGTGATTTACTGTTTTTTTTTTAATCTGAACTATCTATGTCCGATGAGACGCGTGCGCGAAAAGCGGAAAGAGAGAGAAGGGAGAGAGAAGGTGATCTCTTTTAGTGTGAGGAAGGGTAAGAGGAGTGTTCGTCCAAAAGTGAGTGCGGACCCCTCTTGAGAGATCTACTAACGCCCCATCGTCCCGCATGGGAGACATCACATCCGAGCAATGGAAGGCCATGCTGGAGGCAGCGACCGAGAACGAGAAGCCTTTCTTTCAAAAACTTCATGAGGATTCAATGCACAGAGAGAGGGAGGCAGAGGCAGCAGCTAAAGCCACAAGTATTGCTACACAAGTGGCCCTCCTCGAGGTTCCGGAATCAGGTGATGACCGGTTCCAAGAGAAGCTAGTTGTTGCCGTAGCAGCCTTGGTTCGACTGCGGACCTTGGAAGATCTTGAGTCCCACGTGACAGCTCTAGAGCAGCGGAACCAAGAGCTGTAGGTTGAGATAGTCAGCCTCAAACAGTCCCAACTGTCTGCCCCCCATCCTCATCCTCGTCCTGCTGCAGTCCCAATCTCTCACCCTAACACAATCCTCATATCGAGGGCAAGTGGAACTGTGACGAGCGCAGGAACCGGTGCTGGCTCCTCAAGCAGCAGCGCCGGCAGTTCTGCACTGGTTCTCCTAAATGCAGGAACATCAGCCCAAAACGTCGCAGTTCTTATCGATGTATAATATAGCGGTCCCGTAGTGGACAAGAGGGTGGCCACTCTGCCGTCCAAGTACGACGGGAAGGGGGACATCACCTCTTGGATCAGCTCCATGCGCTCATACTTTGAGGTACTGCGAACACCGCAGGAAGACCGAAGCATGATCATGGGCACAAATACTGAGCCCGCTGTACGGAGTTTCATAGAACTCCAAGCTGTTTCTGCAGGTTATGAGAGGATTGACTTGACGAAGTGGCTGAAAGTGATTCATTTACGTACTCTTGAGGACCTCCTCATCGCGCAGTACCAAGATAAGCACGCCGCGCTCAAGGCAAGGCTGAAGCTTGAGGCCCTCTAGGGCCAAAAGTGGAGGACTTCCATGAAGGCTTCAGAGCATCACTTGACTGGTATATTCACCACTCCAAACCTAGGATGGACTTACGTGTCTTGCATGGATGTAGTTATGAGAGTGGCCCCTGAAGGTTACGTCTCCCGGCTAGGACTCAAGGACCATACGACCTGGCGTGAGCTATTGACGGATCTAGTGAGCCTAGAAGCCAAGGACCTCGCTAAGCGTGCAAAGGCACCCGCTGCAAGTAGAACCTCGCAACGCAAGCGGTACGGAAGCAAAAACCAGCTTGCCTTGCATGAACATCGGGAGGTCGAGGATCAGTCCTATGCGGATGATCTGTCTCTAGATGACGATCTAGAACCGGACTCCGACGTGGGCTGTTCTACATCAGCCCTTGAGTCTGACATGAATACTGAAGAAAAATGCAATGCCTTTAAAAAGATTGCTTCAAGCAAGGGGCCTAACTGTGGTTCGGGTTAGGGAACTATAGCACCCTTCCCCAAGAATGCAAATATCCCTGAGGAACCGAAGGATGCTTCCACCAAGCCGTGGGAAGCCCTCCGCATTAGTCAAAAGGAATGGGAGAGAAGATCCAATGTGCGCATGTGCTTGCTTGTCAAAAGCCTGGGCACGCTGTGAATGAATGCTATCGTCTGCAGGGAAACATTCAAAGGGCGTAGAAGAGTTATCAACACTCTTTACAACAAGGGGAGTTGAACAGTCAGTTGCAGGCCCCTCCAAGCAGCCTGAATCTGATGAATAGCCTGCTCTTGAAGCCCGGACCGATGTTGAAACCAAGGGTGACGCAGTCCAAGTACTTTACACTGAGCGGTGGGAGGAGACTAAGGAAGTTGACTTCCACTCTCACTTGGAACATTGGCTGCAGCTCAAGCAGCAACGCCGTGTTCAAGGGAGTGTGAAATTGACCTTCTTTAATCTGCTCATTAACCGCGGATACATCCGCGTGTTGATTGATAGTGGCTCAACGACTAACTTCTTTTCTCCTAACGGGATTCGCAAGGGGGGCCTGAGAATGAAGGAAGTGGAATTGCAAAACCCTTGTCAGACTCATGTAGGCAACCAAGAGGTTGTCACCTCAACACATGTTGTCAAAGGTGTGTCTTTTACATCCTGGAGAACTGTCCTTTCATCGCGGTCATTGGCTTGGGCTGGTAAAAAGTCTCAGTGTCCAAGGACCACGTGGGCGGATACTCAGTTTGTGGTGCGTGATGCCAGGGGGAACGAGCGTATCGTTCTATTGGACGAGACGTGCGAGTCCCCTGTGACTCTTTTGAGTGCAAACAAATTCTGCAAATCAGTGCGCAGGCGCAAGGAAGCTGAGCATGTGCATGTAGCTCTTGTAAAGCCTCTCCATGTGCCTTCTACTTTTGCTGCATTTTCTACCTCGGAAAGTAATTATACTTCTATTACCTCTCCTTCTATTCCATCTACTTCTACTGTAAAGAATCAGTCTACTTCTGATCCAAGTACTTCGAGTTCGGTTGTAATTGCTGTAAATTCTCAATCTGATTTTCTCTCTCCTGATGAGGATGATTCCCCACCGGAAGTCCCAACAAACATTCGCCGTCTATTAGATCGATTTCCTGAAGTTTTGGCTGAGCCTCGTGGAGTTCGATCGTTTGTGTGTACCAAACCATGCGCCTCTCCGGAGTCATTTCTTGGATTTGGCACATGGTCGGAGTGGACACTTCGGCTTGGAGAAGACTCCTGGAAGTCTTTTGCAGCAATTTGATTGGCCGAGAATGAAGGGATCAGCTCAGAAATTTATTGCTGAATGTTAAGTCTGTCAAAGAACCAAGGTCCATAGTCATAAGCCTTATGGCCTGCCGAAACCCCTCCCAATCCATAATGGGCCCGGTGAGTCGGTCTCTATCGATTTCACAGACATGGGGAAGGTGAGCGAGGGAGGACATTCACAAGTCATGGTCATTGTGGATCGTTTTTCCAAATTTTTAAATTTGATTTCTCTACCTCCTCAGGCACCAACTGAGCTTGTGATTGAAGAATTTCACTAGCAGTACATTTTGCAGTTTGGACCCCCGAAACTCTTGTGAGTGATCGGGACACCAGGTTCATTAGTGCTGATTGGAAGGACTTCACTTCGCAGATCTACGATATTAAATTCAACAAGACTTCTGGTCGACACCCCGGAGCCAATGGTCTGGCTGAGGAAATCAACCAAACGGTCATTCAATTACTGCGCACGTTAATTGTTCCAGATCAGAACACATGGGACACAGAGTTACACAAAGTGAAAGGGTTGTACA
>BFEA01000811.1:254662-276059 GCA_003427395.1 Chara braunii | reverse complement strand
ATTCACTCTGCAACTTGCGTGACACCGAATCAGTTGCAATATGGTTGGCAGCAGCGCAATCCTCTCTCTTATTTGTTTCCCGAACGGTCTCTGGTCTGACACCCGGCATGCCTGGCTACAATGCCAAGTATGCACGCCTGCTCAAAGCTGCTTTCGGAGCAGTGAACAAGCGTCAGCATGCCATGATCAAACATGCTAACAGGTCAAGCAAAGAAGGGAACTTCGAAGTAGGAAGTTATGTCTGGGTCAAAATGTTTGAGTTTTCTGAAGAAGAGGGCGTATCACGAAACTTCTTCCATTGTACTATGGCCCTTGGCAAGTTCTAAAGGTGATTGGGGATGATTTTGGTCATTAGTATGTGATTGACGTGCCTCCTCATCTGCGCAGATATCCGATCTTTCACGCGTCCAAACTGTTTCCACACATCGATGACGAGACTTTTCCCTTTCGAGATCCTATGATACCTCATCCTATCGACGACGGCCAAGAGATAGACAAAATTGTCTCCCATGAAGGAAGAGGGAGGAACAAATAGTACAAGGTTCACTTCCTGTATCACCCGTTCAACAATTTTTTTTGGATCGACCGAAAAAAGTTGATAAAGAATGCTCCACGTGTTGTTAAGGCTTATGAGCGACAGATTGCTGATGGAAAGACTTCTAAGTTTTCTGCAAAACTCACTCCTCACGCTCTTACTAAATCTCTCTTTCTGATCTACGCCTACGATGCATCTTGTGCCGACTCAGAACGAGTTACTCGCTCGAAGGTATTCGCTCTTGAGAGGGGGCTAGTGTAATGACCCGCCAAAGACAGACTGAGAACACTGCTGATTTCTGGAATTTGCTGCAGGAATGATGCCTTGCTTAGATTCCCGCATTCTGTTGTGGTTTCGAAGTCTGTGTGTGTGTGCATGCCTGCTGGTTTGCATGCCTGTCTGAGTGCTTGTCGGTTGACTGTGTGTGTGACCCGCAAGGGTACTTGTTGGTTGAAAGGCCCCGCAGGGCCGGTACTTACCTATGGCCGTGACTTTGAGGGTTGCAGTGGGGAAAACACTCAAGTAGCGGGGGTAGGCCCGGGAGACTTGGAGCAGCGGGGAAAAACACTCAAGTAGTAGGTAGGCCGGTACCAATCAAGTAGTGGTAGGAGTGTCGGGTACTGGAGGCCGAGCAGGAGAAGACAAAAAGTTGGCATTTTTAGAGGCCCAGTAGCGGTAGGATAGAGGTAGGCCGGTACCAATTCAAGTAGCCTGACTCTAGGGCCTGTTCGGACGATAGCAGAGCTTGCAATGTTGTTTCTCTCTGAAAGGGAGGAGGTACCGGTTGTTGGGAGGCCGCTCGGCCTAGGAAGTCACCGCCCAAGAGGCCAGTAGGCCACTATATCTTTCGGAGGAGCAAGTAGCTCCTCCTCATTTGTGGTATGCAAGGACTGGCGACATGCTACTGAGCCAAGCGCTGGACTTGTACAGCGCTGTCCGGAGGTGAAGGGCAGCTGGGCGCTCAGCTTGGCTATGGCGAGCAGCCCAACTTGAGGAGGAAGAAGGTGGCGAAAGAGGAGAGTGGCGAGGTACCTACCTGGCTATGGTGGACACCATCTTCATCACCTTGTTGGGCGCTGCATCTGGAAGGCCCTAGTTGGGGTAGTGCCGCACCAAGGAAGCTCGAGGCAGAGGCAGGCATGACGGCTTAGTCAGCAGCGGCATAGCTGCTTTTTGTTGTCCTTTTGACAGGAGTGCAGCGAGATAGCTGCTTTGTGTTGTCCTTTGCACAGAGAGGGGCAGAGCCCTCAGTTGTCCGCCATAGCCTAGGCTTGTGAGAGGTGGAAGAAGGGGGAAGCCATAGCTATGGCGGACCTGCTGTTGCAGTTGTTGTGTCAGCAGTAAGAGGGAACTTCGGATATTGATTCTGGTTTGTCCACTTGTTGTTATTATTATTATTGGGAAGAAGAATAAGAATTGGAGAAGTTAAGGAGGAGGAAGGTGGAGAGAGAAGGGGGATTTGTCATTGGTCTTGCTGGTGAACATCTTCTTCTTCTTCTTCTTCTTCTTCTTCTTCTTCTTTTCTTTGGTCTCTATCTCTTTGCAAGTGCTTTCATTTCTTTCGCAATTAGGTGTCATTGTACCTGCTGTTGCAGTTGTTGTGTCAGCAGTAAGAGGGAACTTCGGATATTGATTCTGGTTTGTCCACTTGTTGTTATTATTATTATTGGGAAGAAGAATAAGAATTGGAGAAGTTAAGGAGGAGGAAGGTGGAGAGAGAAGGGGGATTTGTCATTGGTCTTGCTGGTGAACATCTTCTTCTTCTTCTTCTTCTTCTTTTCTTTGGTCTCTATCTCTTTGCAAGTGCTTTCATTTCTTTCGCAATTAGGTGGCATTATCTTTCATTGTGAATTTGCACTTTGGGAATGACCAGGATCGTAACAGTTATTATAAACAGAACCAAGAGGAGGGTATGTACTTAGTTTTTGTCTTTGAGAAAGGGGAGACCATCATTGGTAAGTACCCCAATCTTTTTTAGTTTAGTTTTTATGTTTGAGAAATCGGAGGTCGTTAAAGTACCCCAAGAGATAGAGACTATCGTGAAGTACACCAACTGTTTGAGGAGCCTTCGAGAGTCGTAGATATCGAGATTGTCCATGCTATAGAGGTAATCCCAGGGACTAAAACACGAAAGGGGAGGATCTATAGGATGGCTCCGGTCGAGTTGGATGAACTTCGTCGGCAATTGAGATAGCTCATAGAGAAGTGTTGGATCCGACCTAGCACCTCCCCCTTCGGCTCACCTCTCTTATTTGTTTCGAACAAGGGGGGGTGATTAAGCATGTGCGTTGATTATAGAGGCCTCATTGCCATCACCATTAAGAAGGCAAAGCCTCTACCCCACATCGACGACCCATTGGATACGGTGCAGGGATGTAAGTACTTCACTAAGATAAATTTAAATTCCGGCTACCATCAAATTGGCATTAGACTAGAATATCAGCGCAAAACCGCATTTCAGAGTTTTGGTGATACCTTTTGGCCTTTCCAATGCGCTGGGTACATTCCAGCATGCCATGAATAGGGTGTTTCATGACTACTTGGATGATTTCATCGTCGTGTACTTCGACGATATACATATCTTCAGTAGGACTTTTGAGGTTCATGCCTGACATGTAGAAACTGTACTCTCACTCTTGCGACAACACAAGTATAAGATAAAGTTAGAGAAATGCGAGTTCGGTCGCACTAGAATCTTGTACTTGGGTCATGAGGCATCTGCGAAAGGGATTAGGCTCGAAGATGCGAAGGTGGCTAGCATTCGTGACTGGCCACGACCCTAGTTTGTGACTGAGGTTAGATTATTCTTGGGGATTCGTGGCTACTACCACAATTTCATGAAGAATTATAACACGGTGGCCTCCCCTTTGATTGATCTACCATGAACCACCATGGGAATGGACAAACGCGTGTGAGGCTGCTTTTAAAAGATTGAAGTACGCCTTCACACATCATGAGATTCTCATGGTCCCCGATCCGGGGAGGTCATTCGTTGTGACCACTGATGCAAGCCAATATGGCTTTGGCGCAATGCAGACCCAACAGTAATGGAAGAAGTTGGGGCATTCAGTACATGAGCAAGAAAATGCCATCAAAGAAATTGGCAAAGTCCTCTTACGAAAGGGAACTCTATGCCCTCTAGCATATGTCCACTGGAGACAGTATCTACTTGGTAGGTTCTTCTACTTGATAACTGATCATCCAACACTAAAGTGGATTAAGACACAACTTGTTCTCTCTCTCGCGCACTCAGACGCTGGATTGAATTCTTAGACCAATATGACTCCAAGCTAGATTATGTAAAGGGAGAGTACAACAAGGTTACTGACGCGCTGTCACGTAGATGGAATTGCACGTGTTTATGGATTGATTAAAGCTGGAGAAATGGTCGAATTTTCCAGTGGTGTTAAAGAAATGGCACTGAATCTAGAAAATGAGAGTAGGAATTGTGGTTTTTGTAGTGGTACTGCCATTAAAGAAGGAGAGATTGTCAAAGAGCGTCTCGGTCGCCCATTCAGCCTCTGTGATGTGGAACTTGCCAAATAAGGAGTGCCAAGGATAAAGTCGTACCTTGTTTCCAACACGTTGAAGTATATAGAGGAATGGTAGCGCCGAGGCACCTGGGTTATATCCGATGGCTGAAGGTTGAGGGAAAATTGGAGGTCGGTATTGTTTGATCGAAGAATTGCCGCATCTTGTTATCTCCGAGGGTAATGGAGATAGGAGAGTGAGACCCGGAAGTAGCTAGACGAGCTTCCTCGATCACGCGAGGGTGAACGAAATCGCCCTGCCAGCCGGAGTCCTATAAAGTGTGGTACACCCTCATAGATGTCCCGAGGCAAATGGGAATAATGGAGAGGCTGTGATCACGGTCAGCGAGCAGAGCGAGAAGACGACGCTTGACGTTTACGTGTCTTGAAGTTGCTCCTAACGAGCTCGAAGAATGCCCATATCCGAGAGAGATGGCACAACGTCATCCCGTGCTGCCAATTGAGGTCTACAACGAGTTGTGCGAATGGTGCCATGCTTCGGAAGTCTCGGAGTGGAAGGACTAGATGCGGTGGCTTGTTGTGGGGTAGACGGAACCTCGACAGGTGGTGGGGCAAAAAGAACTGTGTCTATCGTGTTTCAAGGAACCTTTGGTGTTCTAGCCAAGGGGGCAAATTGTGACTCGGTGGTCGGGAAGCGGGCTACGTGCGAGGTCTCAGCCGTACACTCCATGGCTAGTTGCAGGGGACTGGCCAGGCGGGGCTGGAGGGGGATTGAGATGGGCGTTGACGAGAAATGTCAATATAGTGTCGATCGTGGGCGGCATGGTATGGACACACCGAGATGAGGTGTGTCCATCCTAGTGGTTAGGAAAGCAACCCCGACGGTCTCAAGGGCGGGGCGCTCCTCATGGGTTAGGGCTCTCCAAGGAGGGAGGAAACCTTGCGGGAGGTGTACTTGAGGAACAACGAATGTGGGGGCGCCAGCCTATGCGAGCGATTATAAGCACGACCTATGGTGGACATCCATCTGCAAGCGGTTGCCCTTCAAGAGAGTCCCGTCGTCCAGGTGGTATTGGATGACATTTCGAAGCTCGAGGTCGTCGGCAGCGTCCACAAGGGTAGGGTCGATCTTTGTCCTAGAGTCGTCGCCTCGAGGGAACTGTAGCGCGGAGAGAATGGTGCTCCAGGCTGAGTTGAGCCGCGAAAGCGGCCTGAGAAAGAGGAACGGCCTCAAGTGGTGCCGCGTGACTAGGTGGTGGCGTCGGGTAGCGAAGAGGACGGGGCATTGGGGAAGTGACTTGCAGCCTTTGGTTATGTTGAACAACCTCATATGCCTGCTCTATGGACACGAAGTTCTGTCTGCGAAGCTCTATGCGGTAATTAGGCGGGAGTTCGACTAGAAACTTGTTGGTCAAAGTACCCTCCCGTATGAGTGTCTTATCGCAAATGGTGGGTTGGGGTAGAGTAGTGGTGGCCTAATCAAGAAAAGAAAATAACCATGGAGGGGAGGGGGAAAGAGAAATAAATTATGAAATTTTGAGATTTAAGAAAAATCATAAAAAAAAAAAGGCAATTGATAAGGAGAGAAGTAATATATTTTTTTATGGAATTTTCGACAGCAATTCCGTACCCCCCATGGCATTGGGAATGAAAAAGTGATAAAGAAAGAGAGAAATAGGTGTGAAAGACAAAAAGATTGAAGTGAGAGGTGGGAAGATGATGGGGTTGTAATTGAGGGAGGGAAGGGGGGGAGGAGGGTGAGAGAATGGGAGAGGAACGGATGGGAAAGGTGAAGAAGAGAAGGAAAGATTAGTAGAAGAGAGTGAGTAAGGAGGCGAGAGGAGGAAAAAGATGGTGGATACGAGAGAACAAGTGGGAAAAGAAAAGAGAAGAGTGAGGTGGGATGAGGGAGTAGTGGTAACGTTAGAAAAGATCGTTAGATGATGGGGGAGGGAGAGAAAAGGGGTTGGTGGAGAGTAGGTTCGTGAGTAGGTAGGCTATACCAAGTTTTTGGGTGGCCAAGAGCAGAGAACTCTACCAAGACCTGCAGGATCTTGGCGTTCAAGGTGCTGCTGGCCTGCTGCCGCTGCTGGGCAAATAGCAACCCACCTGTTGTTGTGGTGCTGGCCACTGCTCGGCTTTCGCTGACAGAGGGGTTGCAAATAGCTGGTGTGGCACTCTTAAACACCAACGGGCCACACTACAAAGACATGAATGTAATTTGGCCAGTTTGTTAAGGCACTGGCTACGCACGCTCATGGCTGGCAGCTGCCCAGGTTCAAATCTTGGCAGCTGCACTCTCGGATACTGATATAATATAATCCGGGAGCGAGGCAGGGCAGGGCGGGGTAGCGGGGCACGTGGCGCGTGCGCGGAAGTGCACTCGTCATGACAGCGCTCTGTCGTTTTCGCAACATGTGCGTCATTCAGCGCTGCTCACTTATCCTGCTGTTTCTCGTCTTCTAGCTTCGAAAAAGGCCCAAAATTCTGTTGTATGGATTTCATCTTTTTACTCTTGCGGGATAGGATGGGGGGGACCCGCTCTGGTACCAGTGTGACGAACCCGCCAGGATGCAGGTCCGTTAGAATCAAGACGAAGGGATGAGGATGGGGGAGATGGAGATGGAGCTGGAAGGGACAGCACAACTCCAGCGCAGACTCAACACACATTTGCTCCAAAGTGTGCAAATGAAGAATGAGACTGGAACAGACTTCAACTGAGGTATAACCCCAGCAGACTGACTGGACTTGACTGGACTGGCCTGGTATCGACAGTGGTCCCGGCAGGACTGGACTGAACTGAATGAGCCCTCGGCCTGTGGGGTCAGGCCACGACCTGGTCTCACAAGCTGAACAGGGACTATGGCCAGATAGCCTTGGTTCTAGGCCAGGGCAGCTTGAGGCACGGTGCTCTTCCTAAAAAAAATAACGGTCCTCACTCGAGGCCCCCCTCTGTAAATAGAATAAGGCATTGGCACGGGGAACTAGCTGGGGGCACGGGTGCTGTTTCATGCTGTGCAAATTTTCAGTCTGTCGCGCTCCGTCAGGGCGTCCCGGTTTGGGCCAGTATGATCTTGTAGTAGTTCTTGGAGGCCAGTAGTAAGAGCTTGCAGTAGTTTTGTTTCTTGATTCTTTTTTTTTTTTTTTTTTTGTTCAGTGGAACCATGTGAGGGCGTGTGTAAATTTTATGTCTGTCGCGTTTTATCAAGGCGTCCTGGTTCTGTTTTTTTTTTTCACGACATGTCGCGAAAGATGTGGGGGTTCCTTGTTTTTCTTTTTTTTCTCGTTCGACGTTTCAGGAGGCTGGTACAAGCTTGCAATAGTTTTGAGGGGCCAATATGAGTTTCTAGTAGTTCTTGGAGGTTAGTAAGAGGTTGGAGTAGATTTGGAGCAGCCACTTTGCTGACTTCTTTTTTTTGTCGCTTTTTGTGCACCATTTCCTCGTGTTCGAATAAAAGTGCATAGCATGCAGGGCGCAGGACTGTCCGTCGGATAGGCGTCTTTGCTAGCTTTTTATTGTGATTGTGGTGATGTTTATTGGACACGAGGGCTTTTTCAGATTCTTTTTTTATCCTTTGCGTTGGACGTGATTGCTGTTAGATTTGTTTAGGCTAGGACATTGCCCCTCCACTCACCAATGAATCTTCTGCTTAAACCACCAGTACTATCAGCCGCGGGAAAAAATAGAGTAGAAATGTTTCTACTCGGATGTTTTTGGCTGCTACTGTCGTGGCTCGTGCGTTTCCTAAAATCATGGCTACTTAAGCGGCACAACTTTAGGAATTACCGGTGGTGCAAACGTGGTTCACTATAATTGCACCTCACAATTATTCTCCAATCTTTGGGATGTGACACTCATGGATGAAGGGTAGTACTGCATTAATGATATTTTAGTCTTCATTAACTCTGATCCTTACAAAAATACAAAAATTAATTCACATGGAGAATCGAACGAAAGCTGTCAATTGGTTCTCTTTTAATTTCTTGTGTCAGCAATGACATGTTGAAAATGAAACTGAATAGACAATGCAAGAATGACTTGTCTGCAAATATGGATCACTGAAAATAAACTTTCGTAGTCTTGATTCTGGCACCATGTCATGCACTCCTCATCCATCCGTCTCAAAAATCTTGTTGACTTTGTCCTCGACCTCTCTTGTGATTATGTAAGGGCCAAGCCATCGAGGCTCCAAACGTTTAGTCCACTAAGTCTCAAGTGAATTGTCAAACAGAAGGACAACATCATCAATCTTTAGCTTATGTTTTTCCTATATATCTTTTCTTGTTCCACCTCTCTTGATTTGATAGTCCGCTGGTTGCCATTCTCTTTGCAACATCTATCACAACCTGATCAACCATTGGTATTTGCTTCATTCGAATTTGCAAGAGCTTAAAAACGAATTATTCTTTCTCTTTTGACTAGACGAAGTTGTCGCTATGCTGTCAATCATACTTGCGGCTCATGTCGTTCGTGGTGCACGTGCGGCGAAGAGCACACACGCACACATGGGCGCCCGTGATGCGGCGCATCACAAAAAAAACAAAAAAAAAATTGAAAGCAGAGGGTGGGGTGGCCAAACATGATCCTCGCTTCTAAAAATCAAACTGCTAGAGGGACGAAAGTTGGGGTTGCATTCTACTCCAAAAATGTGAGTGCATGTGTCTACGTGTGGGTGTGCATGTCCTCGTTGTGTACAGCGACTCCAATCTCTTTTTCGAAGGGCTCCTACAACAAATTAGCAAAGACCCCACGTGAAACAGAGATAGGCGTTAGACTTCCAGTTTTGCATAAGCTAACAGATAATATATGCTAAAGATTCGAATTCAAGTCTATGTATTAGCGGTTACGTGTCACTAATTCTCTGTTTTTTCGTTTTTGTTTTCTTAGGAATACGTGCAGCGACCCTAAGGGCCTCGACTCACCACGTGCACAAAAGATGAAACATATTGTGGCGTATTATTTCACGGTCTAGTAAAAGATTCATTTGAATTTTGCACATTTGGTCAGTGCAGCCGAACTCGGAGAATCACGTGCAGAGACCTATAGAGTCTAAATAAGTTAGCAACCCATAACTACTGAAACACATGCCTCAATTCGAATACAAAGTATATGTTTAGCGAGGATCCTTTGGATTACTTGCAGGGGCCCTTTGATCTGTGTGAAAGGATCCTTCGCTCTCTCTCTTGCTCTCTCTCTCTCTCTGTCTCTCTCTCTCTCTTTCTCTTTTTCTCTCTCTCTCTCTCTCTCTCTCTCTCTCTCTCTCTCTCTCTCTCTCTCTCCCTTCTTGTATACACACGCACACACACCCAAAACAAAGAAGTTAGCGCATCATTAATTTGCCCATGGCACATGACGCACGCGCACCGCACGGAGCACCCCAGAATTGTCGTCGCAGGTATGCTTTCAATGGGTAAAGTAGCGTATAGACCATACGTAGAGTATTTGGAGCATAACTAGTTCTCTTAGTGGTGATATTATCAACATAGAGTGTCGAGTGCGACGCTTTTGGCCGCTCATTCAGATTACCCTCACACCATTTTGCCACAGAGTCCTTCAGGGTTTTATGCCCTTTCTTAACTCGTGCATCAGGTTGAGGATGATATGTCGTAACATAGCAAATCCTGACACCCAATCCGAGAGTGGTTTTCATGACAACTTCGTTTTTGAACTCAGAGCCTCTGTCTAAAACAAATTCGTTGATAGAAGGATACTTGAGATAAATCTCCTCTAGGTTTTTAAAAGCAGAACCAATGCTTAGCATAAGGTCCATTAGCAAGCTCAAGAACATTAGACAATTTTCTTATCCAAGTATTTTGCTACCTGTGCTTTTTTCTTATATGCATACTTGGTTGGTCTATCATTTCAAAGAACATGATCCACAATTCAAATATTTGCCATTTTGATCATGTCCACATTCAATATTCCTTTTTCCTCATCATTAAAAGAAAGGCACGAGAGAACTGCGGACACACTTTTCTTTAGGTTGAATAAACTGATCTATTCCAATTTCTACAATGTCAAATCTTTCTTTGGTAACCCAATTCCCAAGTTTTGCTGATTTTCTTATTGATAACTCTTCTTTCTCTTTCCAATGCCTCATCATTAAAAACGGTTTTTTCATTCCTTTAGGTTTATATTTTCTCTTCGACCCGGTGAATGTTTTTCAAAATCTGGCTTCGAGGATTAGTGGCTTCAAACCTCAGCTCTATTTTATCACTGTTAGCAGATTTAACAACCTTTTTGAAAGCATTAATTTGGCCATCATCATCCCTGAGGCGACTAAGTGCTTTGATCATTTTCAAAATGTGATTAACATCGATTGAAATTTCTTCCTTAGATACAACGAAAGTTGGACCCAACAAGCGAAAGTGAGCGCAACCTTCACTTAGGGTTGCTCCTGCTTGCTTGTAGTCTCGTGATTGGGGGATAAGATGTGGTCCCAATTATGGGATCTCACTAATTGATTAATTTTGAAATTACAAAATACAAGAAATGCTTGACCCAGCAAGCGGTAGTGAGCGCAACCTTCACTTAGGAAATGAACTGAAAAAACAATTCGCCAGGGTTATAGGAGTGATCGTATTTGGAGTCCTATCAATGAAACTCTACGAAAGAACCATGAGTTGTTTCCGGAATATCGAATGACTGATGACTTACTCTTCTTGCTGGATAAATCGAAGAACGGTTGTGTGTTCCTCACGTAGAACCAATCAAGAGTTTAATCATCGGAGGATGCCATGATGTGGAAGGTCACGTTGGTTTTCAGAAGACGTATGCCGATGTGTGTACGTTTTGAGTGGAAAAGAATAAAGGAAGATGTACTAACGTATGTGCGGACTTGTCTTGTTTGTCAAAGAAACAAGCCCTCACATGAGAATCCAATGGGACTATTCCAAGTGAGTCAGGTGAGTCTATCTCTATTGACTTTATAAGCCTCGTTAAAAAGTCGAAACGAACAATCAGGTAATGGTCATTGTAGACAGATTGTCTAAGTATGCTATGTTCATAGCTTTGCCTGTTGAAGCTAGAACCGAACTCGTCATTCGAAAGTTTCAAATGCGATAGGCATCTGAGTATGGATTTTCGAAAACCATTGTATCAGATAGAGATGTTCGGTTCACCAGTCTACAATGGCAAAAGTTGATGGAAGTTTATGGAACGAGGTTGACCATGTCGTCAAGTAGACATCCTTAAACGAATGCCCAAACTGAGCAAATGAATCGTCTTTGCCAATAACTTTTGCGAATGTATGTTCGACCTGACCGAATCGATTGGGATGAGAACTTACCTAAAATTGCTATACAATAATAGTATATATACCATTACAGGAAGAACGCCTTACGCACTGCATAAAGGATGAAAGCCTAGACATCCCATCGATGCATTAGCACGGGACCAAGTTCAAAGGCTACCCCCAGGTACGCGTGAATTCGAAGTTCTCTATGAAGAAGATATTAAGAAGGTGAAGGAAAACATACAGAAACCCCAGTTGCAAATGATTGAACAAGCTAAACATCGTCATCCTTCACAATTCCAAGAAGGGGATTTTGTCTTGGTTAAGTCTAAAGAGTCTTCCTTAGAGGAAAATGTGTCACATAAATTTCTACCTGTCTGCTATGGGCCTTGGGAAGTTCCCGAAGTAATTGGAGGTGAAGATGAACCTTCTTATCGTATAGATATACCTCCACACCTCAGGACATACCGTGTCTTCCACCCTCTATGAATGGAGAAAGTGATACTTTCTCGAATAGGCCATCTATGATTCCACCCTCTATGAATGGAGGCTACGAAGTTGAGAAAAGATTGGCACATGGCTATTTCTGTACAGGTGGCAGAGGACGACCTGAAAAGAAGAACAAGGTAACGTTCAAGTCCCAACCTCCACCTAAGCCAAATGGTTTAGTAGGAAAGAACTCCTGCCTACTGCTCTTGATATTGTGGCTGCATATGAACGTGGGTTAAGTGAGAGTTGATGTATTTTCTGCGATGGAACTCGAAAACTGGGCCGGCAGGAATCCGATAACCCATGCTATATGTCTTGTGGAAAAATTAAGGGCCCACTCGGCCGCCCTCAGCCCATGAGGACTCAGGGTTTGGACGTGTGGCAATTGACTTTGGTCAACTGTCGAGATCCCAACAGTCCAAAGGTACCTAGCATAGGCCGCTGGTCAAGCACACACACTTGTTTGTATGCAGGTACCAAGGCAATATTAGGTCCAAGGGAGAAGTCTGCAACTGCACAATCTGGGCCTTCAGTTGTGTGTCAATCTGGACGAATGTGGGGAAAGCACCCGAGACCAGACAACCTTGACAATTGCTACTTAAGGCTGGCCTCGAGTGAGTCGAGCATTTAGTCTTGCTATGCTGCTTTGACGCTGGCTCGACTTTGACTAGACGCTGGCATTATGTTGGCTCGATGCTGGCAAGACGCTGGCTGTGCACTGGCGATGCGGACGGCAACACGAGGTGAAGGCAGCACGCTGGCGCTTTTTGCATTGTGCGCCATGCTTGCTGAGGTGGCATGCTGATGTGGTGCTACTTTTGGACTTCATTGCATGCTGATGTGGCGCTATCTTTGGATTACATTGCTGATGCGGTGCTACCTCTGTACTACTGCATGCTGATATGGTGCCACTTTTGGACTACATTGTATGCTGATGTGGCGCTACCTTTGGTCTACATTGCATGCTGATGTGGCGCTGCCACTGGTTTATAGTGCATGCTGATGTGGCACTGCCACCGGTCTTCATTGATGATGTGGCATATACCATCTATCTCGATTGTTGACATGGCATTGTCCACGCTGTCTTCTACATAAGGTGACTGGTTGCAAGGAGGAGGAAGATCGGGATCTGTGGATGAATGAGATCGGGTACTCACCTGAGTTTGACATCGGCACTGGAATCTGCTATGTTTTCATGGTCTTCACAAGATAAAGTGCCACGTGGCACTATTGTGTGTGATCAGGGATATACTTATTATCATTGTTGACGTGGAAAGGGAAGAAGCCCGAAGAAGGAGAGGGATCTGAAGGGATTATTATTGTGTGATCTTTCATCTTCTCCTTTGTCTGTTCCCCCTCCACTCTTGTCTTTTGATGGTAATGAGATACTGTTTGAGATGTCACTTCACGATTTGGAGACTTCGATGCAGATAATGAGACTAGTGATGTTTGACAACTTCTGAGTATCTGCCAGACTGGGTTCATTACACCTCACTAATCCTCAAATCAACAGATTAAAAAAAAAAAAAAAAAAAAAAGAGCTTTTTTTTTGTTGATTAGTATCTGGAATGGAAATTGCAGTCCGGTCGTTTGCCTGTCTGCGTGTTTTTTTCCCACCCCTCTTTGTACTACAGTAGTGCCATGTCGGCAAGTGCCATGTCAGCTGCCATGTCAGCAAGTGCCATGTCAACAAGTGTCATGTCAGCAAGTGCCACATTGGCAAGTGCCATGTTTAGCCAGTGCCGCATCAGCCGACATAGTACCACTAACCGCAACTTATCCTCCGACGCTGGAAATGCATCGCAGAACGTGAAGGGCGGGCAGCTGCAGCAGAGTACCTGCTACCCCTGCCCTTCCCCTGTGCAATGGAGGCAGAGCGCAACCCCACGGTGGACAATGCCGCATCCGGCAGTCCACGCGAGGTGTGGAACGTGAACCCGCTGGTCCCACTGGTCCAACAGGTGGTTCACAGTGAGACACCTGCGGGAGCCCTTGAGGCTGCGCCAGTCCGGCAGCAGGGTGAGACGATGACGGCCTTCGTGGCCCGCCTGTCCACCTTCATGCAGCAAGTACAAGAGGAACAACGACGTGAGGAGGTAGCTGAAGTCGCACCCCTCAACGCCATTGCACGAGACGTGGAGTAATGGCGGCGCTAGGAGCAAGCCGAAGCAGCTGCCAACTATCACAACTTCGTAAAGATGCCCCATTCGTCCTCATGGAGCAGGACGTAGCTCATAGCGCCACACTCCAAGAATGGAACTTTGTTTCGATGGAGATGCACACGGAACCGACTGCGGAGGAACGGACCAAGGCAGCACTCTCCCACCTCATGCACCAACTCCTCCTCACTTGCAACTTGCGACGAGTGGAGTTGGCTCGGCAAGCATGTATCATGTCAGATTATGTGGAGGCTCACAAGAGTTTCCACGACTGCCTCGAGGAATTGGAGAAGGATGATGTGCCACACAGGCACATGGCATCCTCTAGTACCGATCCATCGGTCCGCGAAGTAGAGGAACAAACGGATCATTTGGTAGCACTGATCGGAAATCTCCACAACTTCCAACGGCCGGTGACCTTCAACCAACAAATGGCCGTAGTACAGGCTGACCTGCGCCAGCTGCAGCAGCAACCAACCGGGTAATGAGATACTGTTTGAGATGTGTGCGCGAGTTCATCACCATCGTCAAGTGAACCAGCATCCTGGCCGACATTATGTGGGGACTCGTCGGTATTGTCTAGACTTGAGGACCTCTACCCACTGACGCCGGAGGATTTCCAATGGATGCCTCTTCCCCCATCACGTTCGGGGAACATTTGTATGTCGCAAGTCTTCAAGAGAGTTACAAAGACTATGTTGTTCAGTTGGTCCGTCCATTGGACCAACCTCTCCACGTGCAAGTGCCATATGCGTGCTCGACTTCATCACCATCGCCAAGTGAACCAACATCCTTGCAGACATTGTTTGGGAACTCGTCGGTATGGTCTAGACTCGAGGACCTCGAGCCACTAACGTGGGAGGACTTTTGTTGGATGCCTCTTCCCCCATCTGGTTCCTTGCCGAAGCGGCATTGCAACGCCCTAATTGCAGAACTACGCAACTACTTGCACGTTGCAGTACCAAATTCGTTGATGGAAGACGGAGTAGCGGTTGTCGACCTTCGCGAATACATTGCGAAGATCGATCGCGAGTACGCCACACACCATCGACACATCGTTACTCTACATCCGCAATCAGATTGGGAAGGCGAACTGCAACGCCTTGTTTGATTGTGGAGCTACTCGTGTACTTCGCCCCGAGCACTTCATGGCGCACGCCGGCCTTGGGCCGAGAGTTCGAAGGAAGTCGCAGCCCACGCAAGTCACATTGGCCGGTGCGTTGACTTCGTCCTCGTGTACTTTGCCCCGCACGCACTCGAGGCCGTGTCCTTCGACATCTTGGACACAAAGTTCGACATGATTTTGGGCATGTCGTGGCTGCGCAACGTGGACGACCCAATGAACTTGTATCGCCGCACCATTCACGTTCGTGACCGGAACGGGGTACTTGTACAATGTACGGTCCCCCCACCGCACCCTTCGATTGGTTTATCACGTGGTCTTTCCGACAAGCATTCACAATTCCAACGACGTGGAGGAGATGGGCATTTGCTTCTTGCACGCCCTCCCTCCTCCCGACGAGCCAACGACGGAACAACCACGGATCCACGTATTGTGGAGCCTTGACTCCTATGGCGCTGTCTTCGAAGCCCCCGTCGAAATCGTATTGGATCGGCCAATTCGTCACGAGATCATTCTCGAGGACGGGGCCGTATCCCCGTGCGAATGTATCTACTGCATGAGCGAGGAGGAAAAGTGCTACAAACACAACTCGATGACCTCATTGCCAAGAGCTCGATTCCCCCTAGCGGTGCACCCATTCTCTTCGTCTGGAAGGAGAACAAGGAGTTATGCATTGACTATCACAGGCTTAATGCTCAAACCGTTAAGAATGTCGGTCCGCTCCCACGCATCGACGATCTTCTCGAACGCTTGGGCGTCGCCCAATACTTCTCCAAGTTGGACCTCAAGGCGGGTTACCACCAGCTCGAGATCCATCCAAGAGATGGTTACAAAAACGCGTCTAAGACACGGTACGGGCAGTTCGAGTGGGTTGTAATGCCGTTCGGCCTCACGAATGCCCCGACCACCTTCCAAGCGGCAATGACAACGGAGTTTCGTGACATGCTCAACCAGTTCGTTTTTATCAATCTGGACGACAGTTTGGTGAATAGCCGGACCTTGGAAGAGCGCATTGCGCATCTACGCGCTGTTTTGGACAGGCCACGTATGACCAAGTATGAGGCCAACCGAGCCAAGTGCGAATTCGCACAACAAGAGCTCGTGTACTTGGGCCACTTTGCGCCACCGCAAGGCATCCGTCCGCTTGTGGACAAGATCAAGGCCATCCAAGATTGGTTGGAACCGACCAACACCATGAAAGGTTGCTCTTTTATGGGATTGGTCGGGTACTATCAACACTTCAGCGACGGATACGCACGGATTGACGCACCCTTGTCAAGATTGCAGTCTTTAAAAGTGCCCTTCAATTTCACCGACGAAGTTCGAAGTTCGCTCCATAAATTGAAGACGGCGTTGCTTCTTGCTGTTGTCTTGAGTATCTACAATCCCAATCCCACCTTGCTGACGAGAGTGACTACGAACGCTTCCGGCTACGGCATGGGTGCAGTTTTGGAACAACACGACGGAGTAGATTGGCATCCGGTTGAGTACTTCAGCCAAAAGGTGCCTCCCATCAACTCAGTTGATGATGCGCGAAAGGAGTTGCTCGCTTTTGTCACGGTACTCGAACTTCCTTCTCGGCCGTCGTCGGTTCACTCGGGCCACGAATAATGCAAGACACGGTGAGCAGCACGATCGCTCAATGGATTTACTTCATCGACCAATTTCACTTCACGCCAAAACACATTTCGGGCCTCTCCAACCGAGCCGCGGATGCTCACTTGCGAAGATCAGATCTTTGCGCATTGAGTCACCACGAATTCAGTTTCGACGACGCCTTTCATCAGCATTTTGTGAGAGCGTACAAGTTCGATCCGGAATACGCCACGCTCTGTGAGCAACTATACTCTGATCATCGGCCGACCAACCACTATCAACGACTACTTCACTCACGAGGCAAGGACTTTAATCTTATGATCGCATGACTTCGGCAATGATTCCGGTGGCCCGACCTCATTACCGACGTCACTCGGTATTGCGACTATTGTGAAGTTTGTCAATGAAGCAAACCTCGCAACCGCAATCCCTACGGCGAGTTGCGCTTGTTGTCTATCCCGCGGGAACCCGGCCTCTCCATTGCTATGGACGTTCCCGGTTCATTCCCCCGCGACCACTTTGGGCACGACGACATTCTCACGGTAGTCGACCGATTGAGCAAGTATGCACGATTTCTTCCCCACAAGTACTACTCCACGGCTCCCAAGATTGCGCGACTCGTGCACACCGGCTGGAATTGTGGCCATGACGTTTCGGAAGTCATGGTCAGCGACCGCACCGCTCATTTTATGTCGGCATTTTGGATTGCTCTCATGAAGGAGCCCGACACCGAGATGAAACCGAGTTCGGCTCGACATCCACAAACGGACGGGCAAACGGAGCAGGCACATCAAACCATTCAAATGATGCTTCGTCTTATCCGTCCGGATCAAAAGGATTGGGTTGACCGCCTCCTCGACGTCGAGTTTGCCTACAACACTTCGTTGCATCCGGTGATCGGCGTGACTCCATTCGGGGTGCATCATGGTGGTCGGAAGGGCGGTATCTTTGCTGACCTCCCATTCCCACGGGCTGCTGACAATGAAGCCACTTGCTCTCCCGCATCCATTTGGAAGTATTGGGACTTGTTGGCTAAAGCCCGCGCCAACATGCAAAAGGCTCAAGTCCGCATGCAACAGCAAGCCAATCGGCGTTGCGTGTCGTGCCCCATCCGCGTCGACGACCTTGTTTTGGTCTCCACGGAGGAGTTTGCGCTTGAACAAGACGTATCGCGCAAGCTACTTCCAAAGTGGTTTGGACCATGGACCGTCACTGCAGCCGCAGGCGATGAGCCCGATGACCCTTCTTTTGTGATCGTAATCCCGCTACATCTGACAGTCCACCCGGTCTTCCACGCTATCAAGCTGGCCACATTTTTACACCAGCCAAGAGCGACGACTTCCCGGGCCGACGATCGCAGGACCCTCCTTCCATGGATGGTCATCAGGTTGTCGATTGCGTCATCACTCATCGCAAGCATGGCACCAAGCCAATGCAGTACAAGGTCACCTTCAGGTGGTGCGACCGCGACGACATGAGATGGATTTCATGAGCAGCCTTACAAGCCTCGACACCACTTATCTACGCCGACTATGAGAAGAAACGGCTAGTCACGGAAGCTGCAAAACCGGCTCCTCCCACCCGGACTTCGTCACTCCCTCCAACACACATCTTCGCCCTCGCAAGTAAGCTCGGGTCTTTCAAGGAGGGGGGTGTGTGGCATACTCAGTTCCACACGGGCCCAGCAGGGCCCTGCCAGGTAGGCTAGGGGTCCGTAGTGTGTGGTGTCGTTGTCGTTTCGGCTCACAGTAGGGGCCCGCAGGGTCGGTAGGCCAGTATTAGGCCTGAGTAGGACCAGTACCAGTTAGAGGCCCTGTAGGCCTGGTTTCGGCTACGACCCTGGCGCGCGCTTTGGCACCAGACCCTGATTCAGAGGCCGCGCCATATCAGTAGGCGCTTGAGGCTCAGCCGCAGTTTGGGCACCGAACTTTTGAGGCCCAGCTTCAGTTTGAGCGCCAGATCCAGCCGCTGAGGCCGGCCCAGAGCTATATATAGCTGGGTCCAGCCTCAGTTCGGCATTGAGTCGAGGATGGAGTAGTGGTTCTCTTCGGATGACGGCACTGTAGCGGTAGTCTGCCAGCGCCGGGCGGTAGCGCAGGGAGTGGAGAGAGACTGTGGCGGAGGCCACGATACTTACTTGAGACTTACCAGCGATGTCATCGCTCCAGCTTCGTCTTCAGCACGTTCGTACCTGCATCAAGGCGGCAGGTCAGTACCTGGTATAGAGAGAGGGAGAGAGAGAGATCTTCTTCTTCTTCCTCCAGTCCAGCACCTTCTTCTTTCCCTTCTACCGCTGACTTCTTCTTATCCGGCTATGCGTGTGTGTGTGTGTGTGTGTGTGTGTGTGTGTGTGTGTGTGTGTGTGTGTGNTGTGTGTGTGTGTGTGTGTGTGTGTGTGTGTGTGTGTGAGAGAGAGAGAGAGAGAGAGAGAGAGAGAGAGAGAGAGAGAGAGAGAGAGAGATTGACGACATGTGGGATTTAGACTCGACATTGGACAGAGACGTTGGGGGGACTATTTGGGATTGATATCAGCGGCATTTGGGTTGACGACATTCTCATCTTGATATCAGCGACATTTGGGTTGACGACATTCTCATCTCCTCCCCCATCTGATTCGTCTCTTCCCCCTCCTCATCTGTGTATGCTAGCCCTGACACCTTCGTCCTTGTGTGTGGCGCCAGGCCATTCACACCGTGTGATGATGATGATGTATGTCCAGTTTTTATTTGGACATTGATTGGTCTGATCATTGGTATTCCAGTCTTCCGCTGTGCCTTGCTCTATCTGTGAGAGGTCGGTTCTTGGTTCTGGTCTGTACCATCTTGGTATGCGACACGAAGCACCGAACAGCTATTGTGTAGCAAACAGGTTGCACAGCAAACTGGTCGGGACTGAAGTGCAATCAGACTCGCTATCTTTCTCTCTTCATATGTATGCAAACAGGTTGCACAGCAAACTGGCGACAAGCGCCCACTCAAAACTCAGAGATATAGTAACCAAGAACGCAGCTCAGATAAGAGCTCACTTTAAATGGCTATGGCGGCACACACACACACACACACACACACACACACACACACACACACACACACACACACACACACACACAGAGGATCACCCTGGATATCCCGCACGCATCACGCTGTACACACACGCACACACTTACACGCTACCTCTCCTATCAGCTATGGCGGCTATGGCCGCTGCTAACCTATCGCTATGGCTAAGCTCCTCCTCGCCCACTTCGTCTTCGGGCTCACTGCAGACCACCTCGCACAAGTCGCTGTTGGCAGCGGTTCCGCATGGCTTACGCAGGAATGCATGAATGGCTGGGCACTGCCTCTTGATTTATACTTCTGTATCTCGTTGGTCTGGCCCCATGCCCGTGGTGCACACAGTCCCATGCGGTACTTGCTTGACTGGACTAGGACTGACTGGGACTGGGACCGCTGACTTAGCACGGGCAGACTCCACCACTTGCCCACTTGCCTCAGCCTAAACGTGAGCAACTTCGAAAGGCCACTACTAGGACCTTCCGGAAGGCCGTGGACTTGGCCTTTCAATACTGTAGCAGCTACGACCTTGACCCTTCAGGACTGTAGCAGCTACGACCTTGACCTTTCGGAGGAGCTACAGCTACGACTTCTAGACCTAAGACTCCTATGCGACAGGTCTACAGATCGAACCCCTGCTACCTACGGACCCTACAACAGTCTACAAACTGTTACAAATACACAGGTCACGGATTCTCGGGGTCGACACAGATACTGTACACAGGTAAGGTTAAGTCTAGGGATCGAGCCCTGGGATCTGCATTTCACGACTGTGCACAGGTGAATAATGTTTCAGAAGTGGTTAGGGAATGCCCAACCACCCAGGCACAAATGTGCGGTGTTCCCTGCCTTCCCCACGCTCATGAATATTTCAGATTCTCACGCGCAAGGCAGATGTAACTAACTGCCCTGTGGCAACTGTCTGGCGCCCACCAAGATTTGCAAAAGTTGACGAATTGAGGGCTCATTGAGATTCAGGGGCCCGCCCTCACTTAGGGTGGGCAAGTGTATGCTGCAGGGGCCTTATGCAGGTATGCTTAGGGGTAAAATCCTCGCACAAAGTTACCAGTAACTTGTAAGAAACAACATTTGACTGAGGGTCACCTCAAAATAGTCAATCAGGATAAAAATGGAAGTCTGAACTTCCTGGCGACATGAAGGAGGAAGGCCTCGGTTGAAATGATGTTCGAAGTTTATTTCCATTAACACAATTGTGCCGCATAAGTAGCGACCTGCACGAATGGTGTAACGACTGCCCCGCTGCCTCCAACGTGGGCTCAGTGAAATAAGAAATTGATGGGCCCCTGATTTATGTCCCTTCAAACCGCCAGCATCTCTGAGCCTCTTTTTCCCAATGTGGATTTCTGCTTTGTGCCAACAGACAACGAACTGGCCTGGGTGCACTGGTTTTATTTTCTACCTGGCAGGCACAGCTATTTCAGCCCAGTAGGCCAAACCCTGAAGGACCTGGCGCATTATGGCCACGTCAGAACAAAATGGCTGGGAAATATATTGCTGGTTTAAGCCTCATTTATATGCATCACCAAATTTAAATCCATCACTTCCTGCGAGCCTCTTTTCCTGTGCCTGATTTGTGCTGAAAAGGTGGAAATGAACGGGTGCCGCACTTTTTTTCCCCTTTTTGGCTGCATCGGCAGCATCGCCAGCCAAAGAGGTTCAGAAGGCCCAGCCCTGGACGAATGAGATGTACTAGAG
>BFEA01000811.1:210805-233181 GCA_003427395.1 Chara braunii | reverse complement strand
GCCATAGTACTCCGTCCTCCCTCCCGCCATAGTCCTCCCTCCTCCCGCCATAGTCCTCCTTTCTCCCTCCCGCCATACTCCTCCCTCCTCCCTCTCGCCATAGTCCACCATCGCTTCCCTTCTCCCTTCTCCCTCCCTCCTCCCTCCTTCGATGTGGCTGCCTCCCTCCGCCCTCCTCCTTCATCCTGCCATCGTCCTCCCTCCTCCCTCCCACCATAGTTACTTCGTCCTCTGTCCCGCCATAGTCCTCCCTCCTCCCGCCATAGGCCTTTCTCCCTCCTGCCATACTCCTCCCTCCTCCCTCTCGCCATAGTCCACCATAGCTTTCCTTCTCCCTTCTCCTTCCTCCTTCCTCCCTCCTTCGATGTGGCTGCCTTCCCTCCTCTTTCCCTCCATACTCCTCCGCCATAGATCTTCATCCCGCCGTAGTCCACCATAGCTTCCCTTCTCCGTTTTCCCTTTTTCCTCGTTCGACGTGGCTGCCTTCCCTCCTCCTCTCTCCCTCCATACTCCTCCCTCCTTCAGCTCGCCATAGTCCTCCCTCCTCCCTCCCGCCATAGTACTTCGTCCTTCCTCCCACCATAGTCTCCCTCCTCCCGCCATAGTCCTCCTTTCTCCCTCCCGCGATGTGGCTTCCTTCCCTCCTCCTTTCTCCCTCCATACTCCTCCATCCTCCATCCCGCCATAGTCGTCCCTCCTCCCTCCCGCCACAGTCGTCCCTCCTCCCTCCCGCCATAGTCGTCCCTCCTCCCTCCCGCCATAGTCGTCCCTCCTCCCTCCCGCCATAGACCTCTCTACTCCCTCCCGACAGAGGCCTCCTTTCTCCATCCCGCCATACTCCTTCCTCCACTCCTCCCTCCACTCCTCCCTCCCGCCCGCCATAGACCTCCTTCTTTTTCCTCTTATTCTTTTTTTTCTCCTCCTCCTCCTCCTCCTTCTTCTTCCCCTCGTCGTTCGCCGCCTTGTCCAAGATGGCATCTTCAAGCGTGACAGATACTTTGAGGGGGAAGGAGGTGGTGGGTTCGCACTCCACGGCCACGCGCGTGAAGGAAGCAGTTGTGCCACAGCCTCAGGCAAGGCAACCGCAGCTGCAGGCGACGAAGGTGACATTTAAGTGGGTAACCCAAGGGCAGATGGTCCCACCATTGTCCAAGGGGCAGTACAGGGTGAAGTGTACTTTATGTGGTGCAGATTGGGTTGCATCGTACACGCGTGTATGACGACACTTTACACGGAAAACGAATCCTTGCCCGGGTTGTTTTTCGGAGATGCTTCACATCCTTGTTGCTACGGGGCACAAGATTGAGTGCAAGAAGACGCTGCGGCTCATCCAACTATACTAAATGGAGCATAACATCCCCTTGGACGGTTTGGCTTCTGCAATTCTGGAGGAGGCTCAAGAGGATACACTGGATGAGTTCATAGTGCCACCAGCAGGGCGGCGGAGCAGAATGGTGTCATTGTCAACGGTTGACGAAGAAGGGCCACAGGGGATTGAAGAGGAAGGCGGTGGAGTGGCAGGGACGTCTGCACAGGGATCTGCTGCAGGCCAAAAGTCGGGGAAGTTGACACAAGTGTCAATTAAAAGATGGACAACGAACGACTCTCAGCGGCGATTGGATATCGCATGGGGGATGCACCTTTGTCGACACGGTGTCCCGTTTAACTACGTTAGGACAACGTAGACACAGGAGCTTCACGATTTGTACCTTGAGTTGGGGGAAAAAAAACAGCACGTGGAGACGCTGACTGCAAAGTGGGACAACACAGGTTGCACCTCTTGCGAAGACGCATTGATCGCGACATATCTAGCATTCCATGGGTCCCGTGCATAGAGCATTGATTGAGCTTGTTAATGAGAGACATCTGCGAGCTGGAGTGGGTGAAGGAACTAGTGCAGCGCACAAAGATGATGGTGAAGTTCATAAGGAGACACCATCACACCACCTCCCTTTACACAAAGTGTTCAGAGCTGTCCCGGGAGTTGACCTTGATTTTGCCCACGGAGGTTCGGTTTGCTTCAAGTTATACATGATGAGGAACCGGTTTTGGGGTAGGCGGCGTGTGCTAGAGGATATGATGGAGGAGGGGTGGAGGCTGTTGAGATGGAGTATCAGAAAAGATCGGGACAAGTCCGACACTGCGTACATGACTGTCACTGAGCCCGCATGGTGGGAGAAGTTGCACACGGTTTTGAATGTGTTGGAGCCGATACACGAGTCGTTGCGGAAGATGGACCACAATGACACAACCCCCCCAAGCCTTTGGCATTTTAACGAGGGGTTGGGGAGGCGTTTCAATACACTCACGCGGTTGATCGATGCTCAGCGGCGGGAGATCATTAAGCCAGTCAGCAAGCGCACAAAGATAATGAGGCAGCTTGTTCATGCGGCAAACTTTCTCCTCGACCCAAGGAGGAGAGACATGAAGTGGTTGATGGACATGCAAACCTCGGTGGTCCAAAACACCCTCAAGTTTTTCTTGTCACAGTGCAAAGAGGAGGCCACTTCGGGGTGCAGGGAGCAGCTCGATCTGCGGGCAAACTCGCAAGCAGTCCACAGGGAGCTAACAGAGACGTGGTGAAGGATCCAATGACAGAGAAAATGGTGGAGGAGAGTTTGTGGACTGACTTAACGAAGTTTGACAGCTCATTTACCCAAGTGATGGCCTAAGAATGGTGGAACCGACATGGGGCCTCTCATAAGAAGTTGCGGGACATTGCCATATGCGGGTCACAGCTATGTGGAGCATCGCAACCCCTTGTGAGAGGAACTGGTCGTATCTCGATCTTGTGCGCGACAAGAGGAGCGGCCCTTCGTCCCCTTACAGTCTCGTGAAATTAGTCTATGTCCATTGGAATCTTCAGCTGTTGGACATCAACAACAAGAGTGAGGGAAGCTTGGCGGGGTACTTGGACATGTGGACTGCATTCTTTGACGACGTGGAGGCGCCACCACCGAATGATCTTGCTGCATTGCCCAATGCCGCGACTTTAGCGGATTTGACTAGCGATGAACTGGTCGACCAGACAAATCTCACGAAGACTTCCCGGGCTAGGGTCCTTAAGCATCGGGCCGCTGATGAATCAAGCTCGTCAGACAGTAGTGATGATGGGGAGGACCTTATTTAGAGAGGCAAAAGGTCACGAAGACTCCTCGGGCTAGGGTCCTCAAGCATCGGGCCATTGATGAATCAAGCTCGTCAGACATGAGTGATGATGGGGAGGGTCACAATGATGTGGAGCACCGCAACCCCTTGTGAGAGGAACTGGTCGTCTCTCGATCTTATGCACGACAAGAGGAGGGTCCGCTGTCCCCTTACAGTCTCGCGAAATTAGTCTATGTCCTTGGAATCTTCAGTTGTTGGACATCAAGAATGTCCATTGGAATCTTCAGTTGTTGGACATCAAGAACAAGAGTAAGGGAAGCTTGGCGGGGTACTTGGACATATGAGCTGCATTTGTTTAGGACGCGGAGGCGCCACCACCGAATGATCCTGCTGCATTGCCCAATGCCGCGACTGTAGCGGATTTGACTGGCGATGAACTGGTCCAGCAGGCAAATCTCCTTAAGCATGGGGCCGTTGATTAATCAAGCTCGTCAAACAGTAGTGATGATGAGGACCTTATTTGGAGAGGCAAAGGGTCACAAAGACTCCTCGGGCTAGGGTCCTCAAGCATGGGGCCGTTGATGAATCAAGCTCGTCAGACAATAGTGCTGATGGGGAGGCCCTTATTTGGAGAGGCAAAGGGAAGAAAAAAACAGTTGTTGAAGTTCTTGACGATGGCAAAGGAAAGGCGTAGATGGGTGCGGACGTCGAGGAGAGCGAAGAAGATGACGAGAACTTTACGGTGTGGTTGTCACGAGCAAGCAACATGTCTTGCGACGAGGACGAACTGGACGAGGCCCTCACGCGCAATGTGGAGCAGGGTCACCTAGATAGTGACCTCGAGTTTTTGGTGCCCAAGGGGATGAACTTCAATGCACACATTGGAGCGGACACAGACCTCGATGATGACGCTGACAGGGCGAGGGCATAATCCCTTGCACAACGAGATCGTGCCCTCGAGGAGCAGCGAGTGCGAGATGAAACAGCAAAATGGACTGCTGCCCCCCTTTGGCGAGGAAGGACGTGACACCGGTCGGAAGGGGCAGTTGCCTGGCAGCTGATGATGTTCAACAACAGCGACACAAGGAAGGCGTGCAGCAGCAGCAAGAAGAGGAAGTGCATCACCAGTGAGAGGATGGACTACAACAGCAAGAACAAGCAGAAGGGCCGCAACAGCAGATGCAAGGCGAGAAGATGGGGTACAGCACCAGCAACAGCAAGAGGATGGGCTGCAGCAGCACCAGGAGCCAGCGCAAGATGGGTTGTTGCAGCAGCAAGAGACTGGGCAACAGCAGCTTCAACAACAACATCACGAAGGATTGCAGCAGCAGCAACCTGATGAGGCTGGACTGCAGCAGCATCAGCAACAACAATACGATGGTCTGCAGCTGCAGCAGCAAGAAAAGGAGACTGTGCAACGAATCACCCGAGTTTACTCCAGGCGGGCACAAGGGTCCAGCACAGCAGCCATCCAAGATGTGGTTCAAACCCTTCCTTTCCCGCTAGAGATAGAGGACATGCAACACGACGACTTGGACGTCAGGAAGGAAGCGAAAGGTGCAGCCTGACACTGGTCCAAAACTCGCAAGGAAAAGGGGCCGCCCGTGGAAGTATCCACTGGCAGCGTCAGCAGCTGCTGCTGCCGGTGTGGATGGTGCTGAAGGGGGTGAGGTGCAAGAGCATGTCACTGTGGGGAGAAAGGAGCAAGGGGGGCCTACACTCGCAGTGGACGGTGTGGAGACAAGCCTGCCAAAGCGGTCGAAGAAGAAGGCGGCTAAAAAGGCGAGGGTCGTGGAAGACGATCCAACCGACTCGGATGCGGATGAAAGCAGCAGTGACTCCAGTGAGAGAGATGAAGAGGGTCGGGACAGCGACTGGGAATAGCCACATATGTTAGTGACACAGTGTGTCCCTGATGTATGTGTGGGGTTTTATAGACAGGGCTCAGCGGGGGAGGAAGGTGCAAGGGGGCCCTACACTTGCAGTGGTTTGAGGGTTGAGTGGTGGTTGTTTCACACAGTTAATCCCTTGGGTTTTCCAAGGCAATCAATGTTGTGCCTCTTTCTTCTTCTACTTCTTGTACTTTTTGTTCGTCTTCTTCTTCTTCTTCTCGTGTCATGACTGTTACCTATGCCAATGGTGGCTCACGGTTGATTAGAAATCATAAGAATCAGAAGTTCTTGGAACACGCTGTCAAGTTTGCTCGCACTGCTGTACTTATGACTGTACTTATGATGTTTTCAAGTTCTGATTCTTCAGAACATGGTTTCAAGTTAGGCTATCAGTCGGGCCGCACGGGTCACCCACCTAGGCTATCAGTCGGGCCGCACGGGTCATCCTATTTTCCTGGGCGAGCCGGACGTGCAAGGACACTAGGAAAGGTCCCAGCCAAAAAAATAAAAAAATAAAAAATCCAAAAAATCCGAAAAACAACTATGTTATGCAGAAAAATAAACTGAACAGCTTTTGCCTCAGGGTGACATTGAAATTCTTTACCAAAGTTAAAATAAAAAATTAAATTAAAAATATATATATATATATATATATATATATATATATATATTTCTATTTGACGATATATATATTGGCCCGACCGGGCAAGTGGACCCGGGCCACTGAATTGCATTTTATACGGCATTGTTAATTGGATGTTGTTGGGACAAAAGTGGAAGATAATAACAATTAAAACTTTTTATTTATATACATTGTCTCAGGCCCTGCCCAAATAGACTTTCGAGGCTTGTGAAACCCTATATTGGGCCCTTCTGTTACCACGATCTAGCGCACCTGTCTTTAAATTTTCATTGGATTCTGTTGAGCAAAACAAAAAAAGAAACTTTGTAGAAAATAGGGTGGTAAACAAATGTTGTGAGCCCTTCCCAAGATTGATTGATTGATTGTTTGTTTGGTTGGTTGGGGTGTGGTTGCCCTCCCCCCACGAGGGCCCCCAATCAATCAATCAATCAATCAATCAATAAATCACAGCACGTCGCCTGCCCCCCATGCGCACACACACACACACACACACGCACACACACACATACATGCTCGGTAAAAAATTGATTGATTGATTTGTTGCCGGGGGGCTGAGATAGCATGAAATAAGTAGGAGTCACATGATATGTTCGCGCTCAGCACACCGACTGTAGACAGACCGCTCCAATGAAGATCTTCAACCTGATGAACCCTTTGGGGACACCGCGTGAAAACACACACACACACACACACACACACACACACATACACACACACACACACACACACACACACACCCACCAGAGGGGGGGCCCGCCAATCGTTCAGCAGGCGACTTACCAAGTATCCACCTATTTTGAATGCCATCTCCACAAAGGGTTATTGAAAAAAAAAAAAAAAGTATTGAAGTCACGTGATACGTTCGCGCTCAGCACACCGATTGTAGACAGTCCGCTCCAATGAAGATCTTCAACCTGATGAACCCTTTGAGGACACCGCGTGAAAACACACACGCACACACCAGATGGGGGGGCCCGCCAATCGTTCGGCAGGCAACTTACCAAGTATGCACCTATTTTGAATGCTATCACACACACACACACACACACACACACACACACGCACATGCTCTATAAAAACAGTTTTTCTTTTTTTCTTTTTTGGGTTGATTGATTGATTTGTTGCTTGGGGGCCGAGATAGCACGAAATAAGTAGGTGTGAAGTATTCAAGTCACATGATATGTTCGCGCTCAGCACACTGACAGTAGACCGACCGCAATGAAGATGTTCAACCTGATGAACCCTTCGAGGACACTGCGTGAAAACACACACACACACACACACACACACACACACACACACACACACACACACACACACACACTAGATGGGGAGGCCTGCCAATCGTTCGGCAGACAACTTACCAAGTGTGCACCTATTTTGAATGCCATCTCCACAAAGGGTTATCCAAAAAAAAAAGACGAAGTCACGTGAAATGCTCACGCTCAGCACACCAACTGTAAACAGTCCGCTCCAATGAAAATCTTCAACCTCATGAACCTTTCGAGGACACCGCGTGAAAACACACCCACCCACACACACCTACCCACACACACACACACCAGATGGTGGGGGCCGCCAATCGTTCGGCAGGCAACTTACCAAGTATGCACCTATTTTGAATGCCATCTCCAGAAAGGGCTATCCAAAAAAAAAGACAAAAAAATAGAAAAAGTTCGGTATTAGGCTGAACGCCTATCAAGGGGCGTTGACAATCGGGCGTTTGGAACGTCTTGTTCAGCCCCGATCGAACCTTGACCCTGTTTATCTATATAATTGTAGACAACGGTCCAATTGGTCGTAGGTATAAAAAAAAGAAAAGAACTAAGAATGGGAATTATAATACTCTTTTATGGGAGTTAACCGCCTCGTCAAGAGACTGAATATTCGATAGTCTGCGAAGTTGATTAATGATACTGAATATCATAGTTCCCCTTCACCACAGTTGTGGTTTAGCATCATCGACTGTTCCACAATCGATACTTAGGTAGCGGCAACCACTCCTCTGAAGGGTATCTGTGATGAGAATTTGAGCAGCCTATCAAAAGCCCACATCAAATGATAGAGTTTACAAACTGATGGTGCACACTCCATCATTGGCTAGCGAACCCCCCAAAGAGCAAGAAAGGTCTATCACAGCCAAGAAATACACTTTAAATATGCCATTGGAACTAAGGGTACAACATGGGCATATAATGATACCCTAAAGCATCTCTGCTCAACCTGATCGAAAAAAATTATAGCAATGCACTAGCAAATTCGTATATGTACAGTCATAGAGAGTTGATATATGAAACATAGACAAAAGTGGAAAAAGGATAAAAAGCGAGGGGTTATGATTTTTTTTTGTCTAAGTTGTATATATATATATATACATGTATATGTCTGTGTATCCATGTATATATGCATTTGTTCATATACATATATGTATGCTTGTATATGTCTATCCGTTCATTGTTTCTTTAAATGAGGGAGGGGAGAATGATGGAGGAGGGAAGGAGAGGAAGAAAACTCAACAAGCAGAGGAAGGAGGAACGAAGAGGGGGATACAAACAAAGAGGGGGAGAGATGAATCGCAAGCAGATGGGAGGAGGATGCAAAAAGTCTTCCTCTCCTCACCTTTTGTTTACAATAATTATGAACATATACACGGCAGACTGACAATGGTAATTATATTGACCATGTGTTGTGTTAGGGGGGTACCTATGTAGCATTCAAAGGCGAGTAGCGGTGTTGCCAACGAAGGGTGCATCCGATTGCAATCATCGACATAGTTTCTCAAACTTATTATCATGTTTTTTAAGGGTTTTGATCGATAATTTACTAGTAAAACAAATCACTTGGAGCATTCGGTTTTTAAGCCTATTTGCGAAGTAATAATTATTGAGATTATAAAATGCATTGCGAAATACTGCACCTAGCTTTTGGGAATGTAAAGGAAATTAAAAAACACAATATGCAAATAAATGAAGTAATATACCAACTTTCAAAGATTTTAGATTCATATTTAACGTTACAAGGGGAATATGTAAGGCGGTTAAATGGATATATTTCTTGTCAGAAAAAAAACTTGGATCAATTTATTTAAACAACTCTTGTTTATATTTATAAATTTGATCTAAATAACCTTTGACAGCCCCAAAATAAGAACAACTTGTTTTTCAATCGAGATTGGACTATCTTGTGGTTGTTTCAACACTGTTGTTAGTCTCACTTTAAAGTCTAATAAATATTGAGTGGCAGCATCAAGATATGAAGGTTCTGTGAAATTGTGAATGAGTCGTTACGGAGAACATATTGTTCGATCTTTGACATAGTCTTCTTATACAACCCGCAAAGTATATGTCAAAAAACTTAATTCAATATTGATATAAAAGAAGTAAGCATGTTTGATTTCAGAATAGATTCTTACCACGACGTTAACTTTATAACGATCCATATTGGAAAGAAATGATAATAAAATACACATTAGTCCTAAATTAAAATGACATAATAAATATGTAGAAAAACCTATCAATAAAAGAGTAATTGCGATGTACAACAAAAACAACAAAAATATTGTAGCAACTGTATGAAAATTAAGAAAAATCTCTTTCCAAACTAAGCATGTCCATGTGTCATCATAGAAACATAATCTAATCGATCAAAATAAGGCAAAGTTTTTAGATAGGTTTTATATTCATTTATGTTACTCACTATTAGTTCAGTTTTGCTTTTATTTTATTTTGTCACCATGAATGAAGGTCATTTAGTAACCAATGCTTGACAAACTTTTGTTGAAATGATTTATGATTTGTTCTAAACTTGGTCCACGAACAAATAAGTGGTGTACCAACATTTAAACACCGTTTTTTTCCTTTCACCTTTGTCATTTTATAGTGTGCATTTTATTATCTCGGAAAAATTATCCCATAGCATAACTTGCATAAGGAGCAAGAAATTATAGAGGAGCAGGATTTGATGCAGTGGCTTCCACAATAAAATCATATTTTAAGGCACCCGCTTCTGAAAGAATTTTCACTAATTGTTCTAAGTTCGAACGCTTCTGATCATTCGCTACATCCACACAATACGACTTTTTTTTCTCTTCTAAATGAGATGGTTTTTTTTTTTTTTAATTCGGTTGTATCTTACATTTTGTTTGAGGTTTGACTTGCGATTTTGTTGAATAAAAATAAGATCTCACCGCTAGAAACTTGAGAGCTAGGCGGAAGGATCATTTGATGATTAACATAAATATTTTATGACATTAATCTCATCTATTATATCGAAGAGTCGTTAAGAAACCTTATCTTTTCAGTGGATTCTTGAAAGCGCCTTGTGGAGACGACGTTTGACAAAAACAAACATAAGTTTAGATCAATATTTATATGTCGAAATACAAGATGCTTCAAAAAAACAAGGATTTGCTAGAAAAAAAAGAGATTATCTTTATAAGTTAACGGAATCAAATCGTAGTTGTTCTCATTGTCCTTGGTGGTAAAAATGTATGTATAGAAATCACCACCAACCAAGCCCGAGTACACGCATGCTTTGATGCTAATAGGCATCATGTCTTTCATTGAATTTCCTTTACACATATGTATAGGAAATAAGACGTCACACACGTTTTTTTTTGTCCCCGCTCTCTCTCTCGCTCTCTATTTATCTATCTATCTATCCCACATAGACACACACATATATGCACACATGTATGCATATTGTGGCCCTCCTTGTCTTTCCCCACTGCCCTATAACGTAGATTCGCCATTGCTTCAATGTTCTAAAGGAATTTATTCATATGTCCTATGACAAAAGGGGGTCTACAAGAATCAACCATCTGAAAGGAGTTTTTTTTATAGGTTCAATAATTTATTTATTTATTTATTTATTTATTTATTTAGGGGGTGGATGGGTTTTAAGCATATTGATGATTGCATACAGCGAGATTGTCTTGAGGGTAGTCGTCATTCAGTTTGGATAATATGTTTCTTTATCAACTAGTACTCTTCATTTTCCTTCGCTCCAGGCTTGTTGTTTCCTTCTTTGTCCTTCCTCTCCCAATTACCCTCTCTCAGACCCGAAACTCAGAGAGGGTGATTGGGAGAGGGAGGACGTAGAAGAAATAAAAAGTCATTAGGAGAGGATGTAATATCTGAATAAGACAAAGAAAAGGATGTAATATTTGAATAAGATCAAAGAAGGGGATGTAATATCTGAAAGAGGATGTAATATTTGTCAAAAACAGGTTGAAGGCAAAGGAAGAAAGTAAGAGAGGATGTAATATATGCCAAAAAGAGGTAGAAGGCAAATGAAGAAACTAGACGAGGACGAATGAAAGAGGAAGTAAACAAGATGACATGTTAAATACTAGTTTAAGGATTTAATTTCAAGCTTCCTCGTGTTATAAAAGTAAGAAACGAAACCAACAAGCTCATATACTCCTGCTTGACTTGTGATGCCCAACCCCATACCCTGTGCGACTTTCTGACCGGAGTGGGAGTAGGCCTGAAACTGAGAGAGGCCAGTTGGGAGAGGAAGTAGAAGGAAATAAGATGTCAGAAGGGGAGGAGAAGACACGAAAGAGGATGTAAGATTGGAATCGGAGAAAGAGAGGTAAAAGGTAACGGAAGAAGCTAACAGAGTGCATTTGGGAGATAAAGGATGGAGAAGGAAACAGAAAGTTATATCAAATATTAGTCTTTTGTATGTTTAAACCACCAACCCTTCCTCGAGTCGTGCCCGTTAACGCGACACTATTTAAGGAATGTACGGGCCACTACTGGAGTGCCCAAGTTCATCCAACTAGAAACGTTTCTACTCTATTTCTTTTCGCGGCCAATAGCTGGGCCAAGTATTGGTGGTTTAATGTCAAGCATCCCCAGGTTATAAAAGGCGGAAAGTAAACCAAGGGGCTCATATAATGGACGAGAAAGAATCTCTCTCTCTCTCTCTCTCTCTCTCTCTCTCTCTCTCTCTCTCTCTCTCTCTCTCTCTCTCACACACACACACACACACACACACACACACACACCTGTCTCTTATACACATCTAGATGTGTATAAGAGACAGCATATACACACGTGGATAATGTGCCCACAATTCACTTCCCCGCTGGCCTACAATGAAGATTTTTAACTGCTTCAGTATGCTGAAAATATCTGGCCTTATCTGCAATGAAAAAGGGAGGTGTACATAAAAAATCATTTGAAAGCAGTTGTTTTGCATGCGGGAGGATTGCTATGAGGACAATCATCATTCATTGTGGAAATTGTTTTTTTTTTTCCCTTAAATAAATTGGTTTTTTCTATTGTTGGGGAGGTGCACCTGTTGGTAACCGTGTCCAGTGTTCCTTTTTTTTTTTTTTTTTTTAATTGCTCCAATTTATTCGTGGGGAGTAGCGCGTGCTGAGAATCGGGCCCGCCGTCCTTTATAATGGAAAGACGTTCATGATTAATGACCATTGATGATCAATGATGATAATTTGGGATGATTGAGGATCATTTAGGATGATTTATGATGATTTAGGATGATTTAGGATGATTTAGGATGATCAGAGATAAATGATGACTAATCAGAATGATTGTCTACTCAACATTCAAATACTATCCCATCCCTAATTTTCTGTATCCATTTCAGCCAACCAATCGCAATTGAACATGTGTTGTGCACCAATCAGGCCTCTTCCTGGTCTCACACCCCAATCTGGCTTGGTTACAGGGCAGCGCTAGCCAGCCCAGCTTCACCATCGTCGGCCAGATTGTAGCCATTAGTCAAGTTTGCAGATCGGCTTCCTCCCTCGGCAATCCCAGACCTTTATACAAAGCCTCAAACTCCTACTCAAGCAGGTTACAAGGCACCACTCCAGCGCCGGCCAGCATCGTTCTAGCGCCAACTCAACCTGGCCATTACACGAAAAGGACCTGATAATATCATAATCCTGATAAAAAAAACTTTCTGATGATGAAATTTGACGAGTACCATGAAATGATCACAAAGATGATGGATAATGTTGAGGATGTTGATGACTATTCCACTCCACCCCTCCCCTTCTTCCATGTACTATCCTCCTCTCCCCTCATTTCTTGTTCACCTCTTCTCCTCTCGCTGCCTCAGCTGAGTTGAACCCCGCTATCAGTATGAAGTTCCTGTCAGCCCCAACGAGAGAAATAACCTGCCCATTCCCTTCTACCTTGAAGTAACTAGTTCCCCCAAAAGGTGTACCTAAAATCTAACACTCTGACGTAGTCTGCCTTCGCCAGGAGATAATGCGCCCCCATACATATATCCCAGCCCCAGCCCAGGTCAACTCCCATCATCTGCATCTACTCCCTAGCGGGCAATCACCTCCCACCTTGTGTTACCCTTGCGGAGTAGCGCTCCCTTCCTGACCGACCTACCTACCAAGAAGACCATAACCTATCTAGGCAAAGAGAATATAACCACCAACACAAAGATAACTACTAATTGATGAACAAATGAATAAAGAACTGTCATTATGATGATGATGATGATAAAGATTCAGATTGGTAGATGATGATGATGATGATGATGATGATGATGATGATGATAATGATGACGATGATGATGATAAAGTTGCAGATTGGTAGATGATGATGATGATGATGATGATGATGATGATGGTGGTGATGTAATAAAATTGTCGAGAAATAAGTGAGGAACGTTTGACTTGCGATACACTAATGTCACCGGTGTGGAAGATTGACAACTTACTATTGCTGTAATGAAAATAAAAGATGTCAATGGTTACGATTTTGACGGAGAAGTCCGAATGACGATGAAGAAGATGAAGAAGCGAAATGATGATGATGACCATCGTCAAGAGTGATGGCGACCACCGACAAAAAAAAAATGGGGGTGATGTAAATGACGAGCAACTTTGATATGTGAAGACAACCAACGACAATGTTGATGATAAACCAACGTTTCTGACGAAAAAACCTGCACAGGAAAAAAAAAAAAAAAAAACACAAGAATGAAGAAGAGTTCCCTTGATGATGATCTCGCCGACAATTCTCCTGCTGTGATGATGCTCCAAGCTGGTCCAGCGGTCTCCACACTTTGGTTCCAAGGGGCAGACTCCACTTCCTTCCACCGACGTCGACTTTCGCCAACTCGCTCGAGCGCTCCAACCTCTATAAGGGCATTGGCTATGGAGTACTTGACGTGGAAAGCACAAGGGAAATGAAGAAACAACAACTTCCACTACTATTCTCCCTCTTCCACAATGCCTCAGGCCAGCCGCCACGTCAACTTGTGACGTGGATTGGCCAAGTGCCTCTGGATATCACACGTGCGTTAAGCGCTATCGCTAGATCCTTCTATCCGCTCATAGTGTCCTCATGCCAACGGGTCCCCACGCACTAGCTGTGAGCACCATGCCACGTGCATGAAGCCAACACCACGCCATCCGCCAGTCGTCAGCGCCTTATTGCTTACCAGTAGCGAGCGCATCGCCGTCCGCGAGCAACCAGCGCCTCGCTCCTCTCAAGGAACCAGCGCCTCGCCACCTTCGAACCACCAGCGCACAACCAGTGCCTCGCCACCGATGGATGACCATTGCCCCGCCAAGCGCACGCTGCCAGCGCCGCACCTCCAGCACGCGCGTCGACGTCAGCATGCTCCTCCATTGCGCGAGCGCTAAAGCGCGCCCCCATTTCTCTCATTTTCATTGAAGTCAAAGGGTACGGTAGCAAAGGGATATCGACCTCTTATGCTATGAGCGAGAGACTCGGTCATTTCAACTTGTGAGATTGGTATCTTGGTATCCCATGCCCCCTCCCCCTCCCCTCCCTCCTGTTTCCCTCTAATTCCTGTCCCCCGCTTTCTTATGAATTCCTCCTCTTTTTTTACTTTTTTTTCCAGTTTCTACACTTTTGTTTCGATCTTGTGACACCATATTTTCAACAAAGATCACCTTTCCTCCTGATTCAGCAAGAAAGTGTCTAAATCGTAGGTAAGCTATGGTATTCGCAAACTTTACTAGTGTTGGAAAGTCATTCCTCTATCACCGAAATGATATTCCTCCCCTTTGCCCCCTTCCCCCATCCTTCCCTTTGCGTGATCAAAGTTTGTCTGGATGGTTGTTTGCTGTTTTTTTTTGGCGTTTGGGTAGCACCCCATACACATACGTACCGTACGTGTACGTAAAAATAAAAATAGAAATTATCATTTTTTTTTTTCATTTATATTTTTTTTAAATATATATATATATTTTTTAAATCGAGCTTGGTTCGGAATTCGGGGATGACTCCCAGGCAAGTTGTTTGCATACTTATTATGCATGATATAATTTGTTTTCAGGATTTTTTTTAATTATTAGTTTTACATACACGTAATCGCTACCCCAAAAAATTGAGATATATGCCAAAATGCCCCTAAGAAATGTGGGTAGAGCGGAATGCCCCTCTGAAAAAAACAATATTTTGTGGAATACCCCTGGCGTCGGTTGACCCCCATCTTTGCAATATACCCCTAGCGGGTACTATTCAACTTTGCAAAATGCCCTAGTACTTGCCAACTTCCCCCTGGTGTTATTGCAAGAGGTCAGGGCCCAAACGTGAAGGTTGAGATTGCGAAGTTGCACAACCACTTGACAAGGGCCTAACACAAACACTTCGGCCCAAAAGGCATTCCGCTCTACCGACATCTTTCAGGGGCATTTTGACATTTATCTCAACTTATGAGGGTATTTTGTAAATTATCTGTTAAAAAAATACTTTTAAATAGTTTTTCAATTGTTACGAGCTTACGATAATATTTATCTTTTTCCTATGCTACCAGATTGACACGCGTCCACTTGCCCGGCTGGGCCAAAAAGACATTAAAAATAATAATAATAATAATAATAATAATAATAATAATAATAATAATAATAATAATAATAATATATATATATTTTAATTTGGTAAAGAATTTGATGTAACCTTGAGGCAGAAGTTCTTCATTTTATTTTTTCTGCATAACATAGTTTTTTTTTTGAGTTTTAAAGTTTTTGATTTTTTTTTTTCTTTTGGCTAGGACCTTCCGAGGTACCTTCACGATTGGGCACGATTGGGCCGCCCGGGAAAATAGGGTGACCCGGGCGGCCTGGCTAGTAGCCTAACGTTTTTCTAGTTTTTTTTTTCGACTGAAAAACTTTTTTGATAAAAATGGAGAACTGGGTCTGGTGTCCCTTACAAAATTAGGTGGGGCCCTCAATGGGCAAGGCATAGTCGGCCAAGCACATCGAGGGCACCACTAGATTTCACCCACAGCCAACTCCATAACCAGCTCCACAACTCCAACAACTACGTCGATGAAAACTGTCATCAAAATTTGCGTTCATCACCAATAAAATTTAATCGCAACAGTCGTGACAACCCCGATTTAGTGACCCAAATTCCAATAAGGGGATGATTCCCAGGCAAAACTTGTTTGTATCATGATTTTGCATAACATATATTTATTACTATTTTTTTTTTTCGTTTTTTTCTTTTTATTGATTTTTTTTCAATCTATTTGTTTTTTGAGTTTTTGAAATCTTAACTTCAATTTTGTGCAGAATTTTGAGATGAGTCTCAGGCAAAAGTTGTTTGAAATATCTCATTTTGCATTACATACGTTTGTTTCGGATTTTTTTTATGTTTTTTTTTTTTTTAACGTATTCCCACGTACGGGAGTATGTGTACGTGTGTACGTGTTATGTACAGGCGTAACACACGTACACGTACAACATGTTACCCAAATTGGCGTGTGGTTTCATCCTTGCGTGCGTATGTGTCGTGTACAGGCATAACCTGCGTACACGTACGCCGTTCTACCCAGTGTGGCGTATGGATTCGTCCTTGTTGTCCTCTACTTCAATTTCTACAGTAAGACAACACCAAATGGCGCACGATTCTATTGCCTAAACTATTGTTTGCCCCGTATCCCCATCCTGCCCCATTCCACCTCCCTCTAGAGACGTTAGCAGGATCGTTGCCTCCTTCCTATCATCAACTCCCCCCTTTTATGAGGAAGAGGTTATATTTCTTTGCCGCCACATCCCACCATTAGCAGAAGTGACGAAATCTTGGACAGCAGAGGAATAAATGAGGCATGTCCTCGATATTCTTACACAATCGACATGTTGGGTCCGTACAGAGATTTTTTGTCGAAAGTCATTCAACCGTTGTGATGGCTAGGTGAACGATTAACCAAAGTAAGGCTGTTTGTTTTTTATCCCAGAGATGAAACATATTCCTGAAGAATTTCTACCACCTTTTTTCGTCACAATATACAAACACCAAATTAGGTGCCCATGCATTTTTTTTTTTTCATCTGCTCAGTACCTCTTTCTTTACATTGTACGGATTAAGCCGGGTCCGGTACAGTATTTTGGTTATGACTTGATGGACTGACTTGGCGGTTGTAAGAAAGGTTTGCTACAAACATACCCAACAAAAGGGATCAAATGCCAGTTCATGCATTGATGTGTCGATTTTGAAATGACCGGCACACTATTGGACATGTTTGACCCTTATCCTGTAATACAACTACCAAGTACAATATGGCCCCTTCCAGTTCTTGTTCCATCTATTCAATTGTTCTTATGGGTGAGCCCAAGGCAGTGTATACATCCTTGATCCCCCATATCTGTACCCAGAGCTTCTTTTGTGACAGTGGTTGGATTACCCAATACATCTTCTTTTTTTCTTGAGCATCCATTACTCATTCCCCCACCACTCTTTTCTCTCTCTCTAGCAACTTCATCCAATCCCCAGGGATAATTTTCTAGAGTGTGGTCAGTCCTTGTGTCTTTATGACCTGCTTATGGAGTTGTAGTGTAGTTCACAATCCTCCCTCCAACACTTTCTCTATCTATTCCACAAATGCTTAATCAAATAGTACGCTTCATTTTTTTATTTTTTTTATGAAATGAAATGAGATTTGACCGTCTGAGTTGCCCTTGAGTTGCATATTGATATTTGTGATTGTTTGTAGTAATATTGTCAAACGATATGTTTTTGCAAAGTGGGAGAAGAAGGACGCAAGTGGAGGGTATGAGTGAGAGAAGTGTATGATTAAGCAGCTTTAAATTGAAACTTGCGAAACTGCCCTTATCCAATATGACATCTGATCATACAAATGTGCAACCGTATGGTATTTTACCTTGTCATGCGGATGGTACATGAATAAGAATTCAAAGATAACCAAGCGTGTGATCTTCATCTAGTCATGTGAATGCTCCTAGTGCATTCGGTTTCGAACAGTTTTCGACTGAAATTGAAAATCTGACAGGTTAGAGATTTTTTCTTCTTCACTCTTTAATTTATAGTCCCATTTTCCCCATGCATTACTCCCTCTCTCACCCACACACGCACATACACACACACACACACACACACACGCAAACATACACACACACACAGTCATCCTTAAAAAGTTTGTATATCATTAATGTGTGTACATGTGTCACTATCGAAATAAAAACATCAAGGTATTGATGCCAATCATTCTCATTGCAAGCCTTAACAACAATATCACACATACACAAAGGGAGAGAGGAAGAGACGTCGAGCCCAAGGTGTGGGGGTGTTGTGGGGTCAATCAGAGAGAGAGAGAGTCTTTTCGAAATGCTTGTTCCTTTTCTGTCTATCTCGCTTATGGTATAACTTGATGCGATAGTGGTTCCAAAGAATGTTGCCATTTTGTTGGTTGTCATATTTTCAAGAAAGGATAACTCACACTCGCCCTGCCAGTTCAGAACTCTGGGGCCCCCTTCAGGTTTCCAATCCTACGTAGGATTTGTCGTCTGTTTTACTAAGGTACCAGCTCTACCAGCAATAGTTGTCGATCCTTCGTTGTGGCCTGACAAACTTATCCTATACACTTGAAACCTCCGTTCCACCCACTTCTCGAGCGGTTGATTGTTTCGAAAATTTTGGCAATCTCGACATAGACGTTCTATCCTATTATATCGACACCTCATTGTTTAGAAGATCATGAACATTTTATGCATAATATTTTACGTTTTATCTTTGTGTAACATTATTGCTTACCTTGATTGATTTACTATGGTTGCTAAAATTTTGCTCGGTTTGTGTTGTTTTTACTTTTTGCAATTGTTTTTAAATATTATTATATTTAAGCATGTGTTTGTGTATAATAAAAATATTTGTAGAGATGGAGTGTTGCAAGATGTAATGACATTTTGCCATTACTAGTGGGGAGTATTACTTACTAAGAAATAAGGTCACCGTCTCAAATGCAAAGTTTTTTTTAAAACATATTTTGGATTATCGTTTGTAATCAGGAGAGAATGTGTTTTGGATGAGAACTAAATTAAATTGGTGTAAGTAGACATTATTGTTATTCGATTTCGACACTTTACTTATTTGTTTTAATCGAAAATGATACGAAGACTTTGTCGCATTTAGTCAATGCGGACACAATAACGATCATAACAATCTCCTCGTGCACCTATGGGTATATCAAATTTTATTTTGTCATAAATATCATAGGGTGCTGCTTTTCGCAAATGAAACCCCTGAAAGGTCGTCGAGTTATGAGCGTCTTTGAAAATTACGGCCGAAGGCTAAGCCTTACTTCGAGAAATCGTGTCACTAGACTTCGTGTTCTATCGGTTAGTGCTCTAGGTCTGATGACTCCAATCAGGAAGTCGTCCGCATAGCAAACATAGTGAATCCTGCTGCGGTGAAGCCACGGCCTAGCCCCAGCCCTGCCTCAGATACGACCATTATTGGCTGCACGACATTGAGGGTGTTCTTTTTTATTTTTTTATTTTTTTTATTTTTAGGTTTTTATTTTAGAACATGAGGGATGTGGAGCATTCAGGGGGGCATCGACCAAGGCATCGGCACGCCATCAGATCCTTTGTAAATCAGAATTATTTTATTGCAGTCGCTGCTGAATTTGAACTTACGTCTGGAATTCAAAAGTTTCATGTGTGCATCAATTGAGCAGCTTGCCATGATCTACCTTTCTTTGGGCACTAGCTTAGAGGTAAATTCGGACTTAGTTATGAGAGGATTTGAGTAAGGTATAACATGTGGATTTATTCTCCACACACTTATAAGCTTAATCTGGGAATTGACCTGTCATGTGTTACAAGTCCTCTTGATCGTTCCGATTCAGGATTTAAACTAGTTTGAACGTGATCTCACGATGATCAATTCTTTTATGATTGATAATAGGTCGGTTGCTGTTTCGTGGGTTTACGATTCAACTCCAATTCACTCTCGCCAATTCAACCTAAAGACTTTAACCCTGTGATTTGAATTGTTCCGTTGAGCTTTCACGCAGACTTTATTGAATTATCATTTAACAAAGATATTGAATATTTTATTTTGGAAGGTTGGACAAAAACTGGGTTTGTGTTGCTAAAGCGAGGGGTGTGAACGCAGAGAGTGGTTGAAATTGGCCCCGTGTAGTGTGTGGACTTTCCTTGAATCTTTGATGTGATTGCAGGTATGTTTGTGACTCGGACTCTGGATTTGACTGTCTACGATCACGTACATATATGGTTGAAGGGAGTCCCATTGTGATTGTGAAAAGTAATCGTCACGTGTTTTATACCCTTATATATATGTATATATATGCCTCGAGCGCCCGTGTGGCCTACTGCGACCGTGCGTGAGGGTTAAATAGATTATGTGTTGAGAGAAAAGGGAGACCCTATTTTTTTACTTTTGCTTTTTAGAACTATTATAGTTAGACATTGGAGTCTGTTACAACCGTCAAAGTCAAAACCCTTGATTTCTCTCCAGACCTTGGATGATGAAATTTGCCTCTAAGGTTATGAGAGATGATTGTCACCACAGATCGGAACCTGTGTACCAGCCACTCTCCGCAGAGTGCTGAAGAGGGTGTGGTTCTCAACCGCTTAGGTGGTTGTTTAACATTGAGAGATTAACCCCTCAAAGCGCGTGTTAGTCGACACTTGGGAGTCGAACTCGACCCATGAGACCATAAAGAGCCACAAGATTATGGATACTACATAGTACTCCATCATTGTCACTGCTTGTGTATGCTTCCATTACTAGTCGATATGAATAAGCCTGCGTCCGCGCGATTTTATACTAAGTCTCGCGCGCGACGCCTAAATAATTTTTGTGTCAAAAGGTTGTGGGTTGGATACTGAAGGGATTATGAGTGTTTTGTTTGTGTGTATATTTAATTTTATGTTTTGGGTGTAATGTAACGCGTGGTAAGCTAGGGTGCGTCCTAGTCAACCGATAATAAGTCGCGGTTGGGACTTCAGCCCCCTAATGCGTCGGTTCGCGTGCGGGTCCGATAGAGGAGTGGAACCGCTCGTACCCCCTATGCTACAACGTACGAGAAACGCCGTTGGCTGACCCACCTCTGCGATTGCAACTGATTAGCTTTCGTACTGTAGACTGGTAGCTCAACGGGGATATGCCCATCGAAGGGAGGTGACAACTTCCACAAGTGGAGGTAAGTTGTACCTCGCGTGACCCTATCCTGTCGTAGGGGTTCGCGAGAGGTATGGTTGGCGAACTCGGTCAGAGCAGCTACGGAAGCTCCATTTGTTCCGCAATAAAAGGATGAAAAGTCATATCCACAAATCCTGCGGGACGCGGCCAGGAGGGTCCCCCTGCAGGATCGATGCGCTCGACAGCACCGTGTATTGAGCAGCGAGGTAACTATTGTATTCCTCCTGTACACCTCATATGGACCCGTCATGGGCGCCAAAACCGGTCATCCTCAATACCTGACCATGAAAGTCGCGAACAAAGAAAACCCCTTTTCGTTTGAACCCCTTGCACTTTTGTCCTCGGAACCTTGACACATGAGATCTCAATTCCGACCTGGGACTCCACCCCACTTTCCTAAAATCCTTGGCACACTCCCTTTTTTCGCAACTTTCAGGCCCGCTCCCATCTCTGATCCGGAAGTCGCGCTGGGAGTGAGGTTGGGCGTCATAGGATGAACATATCTTGTGTGTGTGTGTGTGGGAGAGAGAGAGAGAGAGAGAGAGAGAGAGAGAGAGAGAGGAGGATCTCATAAATGGTGACGTGGCAAGGAGGAGAACTTGGAGGAATGGCAGGGGAGGAGGAGTTGGAGGCAGCGATAGAGACTGCGAAGGAGTTCGAAAGTTTGAAACATGGACGCAAACTGCCGCACATATGGGTCTGGGTATTGCGCAAAGTTTCCGTATTGCGCAAACCGATAAAACAGTGCGCAAGCCCAAGCCCCAACGACCTATGTATCCCCGTAGGCCGCGGTCACCGCGGGCACGTCCGCGAGCCCGTGGTCATGACCGCCGCGGCCGCGGTTGAAAAAGGCTCGCCGCGGGCGAGGGGGAGGGGGTACTGGAGGTCGGGGTCGGGATTCCGGGGGCGCACCCCAGGCCCCATGCCCCCGCATTGAAAAAAAACCAAAAAAATTAAAAACGGGGGGGGTCCATATTAGGGGGGGGGAGGAAAAAAATGGACCCCCTATCGTTGTTGTTTTTTTTTTATTTTCTCTTTTCCGTTCTATTGTACCATTGCTTAGTTTTTTATTGTTTTTTTTTTTTTTTAAATTGGTTGATTGATTAATTCGTTGATTGATTGATTGATTGATTGATTGATTGATTGATTGATTGATTGACTGATTGATTGGTTGATTGATTGATTGATTGATTAATTGGTTTGATTGTTTTTTTTTTGGGGGGGGATTGCTTGATTGATTGATTGGTTGATTGATTGATTGATTGATTGATTGATTGATTGATTGGTTGGTTGGTT